>JAJCXA010000112.1:0-121697 GCA_026770245.1 Clarireedia aff. paspali H2
GAACAAACAAATACAGATAATCAAGCAGTAGGTAGGATCATTATCAGCTTCGATCTAGGGATCAAATTGGCCGGCCTGAAGCGATGGGGTGGTATAAGGAGAAATGGTGTGGGTGAAGGTCCATATATTGAAGGGCGAGCTTCTGGTTATGGAGAACAAACAAATACAGATAATCAAGCAGTAGGTAGGATCATTATCAGCTTCGATCCAGTGATCAAATTGACCGGCCTGAAGCGATGGGGTGGTATGAGGAGAAAAGGTGTGTGTGAAGGCCCACATATTGAAGGGCGAGCTTCTGGTTATGGAGAACAAACAAACGCAGATAATCAAGCAGTGGGTAGGATCATCGAAATCGACCGCAAGGGAAAGGGCAAACAGACATGTTCAAGCATAGTGGAGTCGCCTGCTGACGTACACACATATGCATCTCGTTCCCTGCCCGCAGTTTTCAACTACACATCTGCCGCAACAGACGCTCGGAAGTCGTTCCAAAGAGGCCATAATTCGTGGATTTGGATGGAGAATGCATGTATCGGGATATTGAGCTCGGATTCTATTTTGGGTTGGAGCGTTCTGGGTACTTACACCACTTCAATTTCTGTTTTTTGCGACTCATGTTCCCTCCCTGTCACAACACAATTGTCAACGCCCGAACCAACGCCTCGTGTCATACTGCTGGCACAAATTAGGACTGTGTCTAACCCTTTGCCTGCCATAAGCACCTTATTTATGGTGGTGGCGCAACGTTTTGGCAGATAGAGGGGATAAACGCGAAAGGATGAAGGAGGTCGTTGAATCTGGTGTGACCAAGCTTTCCTTTCGGGGAACACACCCCGCATGCCCCACAAAACTCTTATTTATCTTGCCCTCGCGATTTCTGGTGGAAGGCTGTGCTGATTGGTGGGGTGATGATGTGCTGAATTAAGCTTACACCTTTGGACAAATCTCGACACCGAGTTTGAGATCCATCAGTCACTTGGCAAAAGAGGAGGAGCGCGTGGGGGCAGTCTAAGGGTGTACAGTCGCCTCTGATAAGTGTTCGCGTAAATTACCCTTTTAAGAAGGCGGGGTTCGATGTGCTGTCATATAGTCATTTAATTCTCTTAAATCATTTATATTATTTTTCTTCATTAAAACAACTCGAAATAGGCTATAAGCCTTGTATAGATCGAAGAGAGTAGTCTCCTGGCAAGCGGCAAGCTGTTTGGGCACTATACAGAGCTAGCTACTCAGTAGCCGATATTGCCTGTTAAGAGAATATACCCCCTTCTTCAACCTGTTTAATAATCAACCGGAGATTAAAACAAGACGAAGATATCTTTACAAGCTTACTACGCCCTGGGGCACCTACAATCCTTTCGATTCGATCTAAAAGAGCATTAGTTTGTTATATAGTAAAGAATCCAAGAGAGAGTTTCTAATCGCTTCAAACTCCTTCTAAATCCATCTACAAAATCAGTATAGATCTTATACGAAAAACCTTTAAGGAGGTAAGTAAAGTTAAAAAGAAGCTAAGAAAGAAGTTTTACTTCAAACCTGTATATAAAAAGGTTAGGTTTTTATAGTATCGAGTATAGAGATATAGTAAAAGGAGATAAGATAGAGTATATTGGAGTAACAAAGTAACCTTCGAAATTGGGGAGGATATATTACTGTTCTATATTATAAGAGGGATAGGAATTAAAGAGGTATATAAGGAAGAGTTCCTGAAGCTATTATTTAAGAGTAGGCGAACAGTTGTTAAAGTATAGTCTTGCTTTATAAGTACTGAAATAGATCCTTTAGTTATTATTAAGAAAGGAGAACAAATGATTACTAAGAGATATCTGGAAATACTCAGAGACTATTTCGTTCTATTCTATAAACGTATAAGGGCAAAGTATAGTAATAAAATAGTTATATAGCAGAATAATACTCCCTAGTATACAGCTAAGATCTGTCAGAGATATCTCGAGGAGTATAATATAAAGCTATTACGGTGGCCGCTATAGTCGCCCGATCTTACTCCTATTGAGAATATTTGGGCCTAGGTTAAGAAGAGAATTAGTAGGGAAAGGCATAATATCAGGAATATAGTAGCTATAGAGGTACAGTTGAAGAGACAATAGCCTAATATAGACCCCTTGTACTTAGCTAAACTGAATACTAGTATACCTGACTAGTTGGGAGATTGTATTAAAAACCGGGGCGGTAGTATTAAATATTAGTATATCTTCAATTTAAGCCTAAAATAAAAGGATTTGGACTATTTATAGTTGAGTAATAAGTAATTATAGTCGTGGTGGTGGCATAAGCATATACGCGAACACTTATCAGAGGCGACTGTACTTTGGGCTCACACATGCATGGCAATCACACACATGCTTGGCAATTACACAACATGCTTGGCAATCACACACATGCTTGGCAACCACGGAGAATAGTGTAAGGCTTCGCTTTCTTGTCGTCCGATCATTCGCTCGGTAGAGATTCTCCAAGGTGGTTAAGGTTGCACTCAGACGAACTCCAATTTTGTGATCGCTAGAATGAGGATCAAAACAGGGAACGTTAGAAATAGCGAACAGGGAACGTACATACTGTATGAGAAATAACGTACAGGGATCGGAGTGTCTAGGCGAAGACTTGGCCATATCACCACACTCGGCGACAGCTCATGCGTGAATGCGTATATCATTGCTACCAAATTTTAGAATTCGACTACGGATGTCCATGTATGTATAGAAGCGTTGAGCGAAGTGAGGGAGGGTGGTGCGCATGTAAGTGAGCGAGGCAGCGGGGAAAGGGTGTACTTGACTATATAAGACAAGCTCCGATCAACACATGTTGAAATTGTTTCTTTACAACACTATCTCCAACTCGCTCTGTTGTCATTCTTCCACCCCAAAAGCTCCTTTTCAATTCGAAACTACACATATCACGTGCTTAAACTGCTGCTCGAAAGCCTACAATGTCGCGAACTTTCAAAACTACTCTGCAAAGCGATACCGTTTCTGAGTAAGTCGAGTAGTTTTGATTCGCTTTCTCTATACGGCTTATTCTTCCTGGTTGCTTGCCATCTTGTATATCCTTTTCACTGGTCTTCTCATCCGCCTTCATCTCAATCTCCTTCTTTCCCACCCATCATACTCCACTTCTTCCTATCCTGTGTCGAGTACTTCACATGATAAATCAAATATGCTCAATGAAAGACTAACATCTCAGCCGTGTAGTTCTGGAAGCACTTCCTCATTTACCTCAAGCCAATGCTCCTCAGTGGGCGACTCCAACCTCTCGGACGAACGAATCCAACGCTACCTCGAGGAACCGCAGACCACTAGATTCTACTCATTGCTCAGTCCTCAACAAACTTGTGCTGCTCCCACTCACCTAATACAACCCGCTACTACCTTTCATCCCTTCCCTTACGTATCACACAACCTCCAACCCACCATGTATGCACCTGACCAACCCTACCAATACTACTACCCAAACGATACCCCTTCCAATCACACTACATATGCTCAAGAACATGGGCATGTCAATACATACCACAATACAACCGAAATTTGCACCACTAGCACCGAAGCACCTGCCGCCTTCAACCAGTCGTTCTACATCACTGCTCATCCGGCTACCTCCCATTGCAATACGCACCTCGTTACTTACCCGACTCAGACTCATCCTCTCAACTATACATCTCAAACTACACAATCCTCTCACTCCTTCGTGCCAACCTCCACCAACTTTCCGGTTCAGCCTGGCTCCTTCACTTGCGCATCCGATGCCACTCAGCCTTCTCAGACCTCCAACACTACCCACCCCTACCAATTTCCCTCACCAGCCTACGCGACTCATTCTCACAACGATTCCTATACAGCTACCGCCACCACTCATCCCACCTATCCCGAGTCTGTTGTTCAAGCAGTCTATGACATGCGTGCCCAACTCCGAGACTTCGATGAAACTTTCAATAGGCCTCATCATCAATAAGTTTCATGAACTCCGTCATAGTAGCGATGTATAGAGCGCAGGATGTTGGACGTTAGCACACAATACCTTTTCATCCAATATTTCACCAGATGATAGATTCCTTACACCTCAAACTTCTTTGTCACTTCTGCTGCTCTCTCGAATCCAGATATCTGAATGAAGTCATAAGTAGCCATGACGATCAGGGTCTTTTAGTCAGAAAACTATCGTTCATTTGAACTCGGTTACTCGGGTGAATCTGCCAATCAGATGATTTGTACTTCCCCTATTTTTATCGCGATGTGTTTACCTATCTGAAAACCCTGTTACTGCACAATGTTTGTATAGTGCCAACCAGATAGAAATGATTCTTGGATAAGGATAATCATGTGCGTAGTACCAAAGGTGTGATTCCTAGCTACGTCGTTGCCCCTTATGGCAATGCCCTCAATACAGAAGAGCTGGGTTGGAGAGTTAGCCGAGATCTCCCGCTTAGATAGAAGAATCAGACCCAATTAAACCAATATCCCGTGACCGAGATGTGACACGGTGATATCCCGAATTGGGGTCGAACCAACAATGATAGAACTTCAGTTCGTCATGCTTACGAGCAATCAGCCGCACGAGTGGGATCAGCCACAATATCTCTGCATGTAATCTGCATAGCCGACGCATCAACCCGTTGGGCAGTTAAATCAAAAGTCACATAATTATTAATTTTTCACTCGGCTTTCAAAATCATGAGCCGTTATAAAGCGTTTCTTTCACCGACAGACCGACAATCGCAGAGCACACACTGACACAATGGCAAGTACACCTCTACCTGCCGCCAATGGAGTTCGACTGGCGGAATCACTGGACTTATCTCTCGAGGCTGTCTCTGCTCTCCGAGCATCCTGACAACTGCAGTTCAGAACGAAACCCCGTGAATACCTACAGTGAAGAAGAGATCATAAATCGCTGGCTCTGAAGATCAATCAAACAGGAGGAATGAGCATCACAGTCTAGCGGCTTGACATGGATACCTGAGTAAATACGTAACAGACTTGGGCATGAATATTCTTGACTAATAATTACTGCATTCGCTTCGCCCGTATATCGAGCACACTGGCTACTGCTTGAGAAAGTGAGAATTGAAAACAGATCGGCAGTAGAGAGCAAAAATGACTATCGTCCGTACATTTAGATGCCGTTCGCGTCATACGAAAGCTGCTAGACATTAAAAAAGAAGTAACAACAAGTTCCGAAACATCATGATGTGAGAAATTAGACATCCCGGATATATGTAAGAACGGAGCTACTAAGAACGGATTTCCGGTACATCAAATGCATGCAGAAGTGCGGCGTGATATTTTCGGTGCATAAAATGCATGTAGATGTACGGCGTGATATAAAATGTCAAGGATAGTAACAGTATTTGGAATTGAGCACTCCAGTGTATACATGGGGATTATTCTTCAATATTTCCAGGAACACTTCCTACGTTTAATATATAAGACTTACTTTGATTCCTACAAAATGGGACAGGTTTTTTCATTTCCAGCTATACTCCCAATTCGTGCTACTTGGACCGTTCTACTTGCAGACTCCATCCAACTGTGTACTCTACTCTTTATCACGTGCTCTGTTTACCTGTTGTAGACCAACCATGTCTCAAACCTCCAACACAGACGTACAAGACACGGCAAGATCTGAGTGAGTTCAGATGTTTACACTCATCCCTCATTTTATTTCCATGGCCACTCACTCATCCTTACCCCCAGCCCGTCAACTATCCTATTATATACCGTCGCCTTTCAATCTTTCAATGCCTTCATTCTCTTCTGATTCTCCCTGTCGATCTTCTATATGTTATACTTCGCTAATTGCTATAATAACTGTCATCATAGTTCTAGAAGTGCTTCCATCTTTGCATTTAGCTCGAACGACTCATCCAACACTTCAAACTCGAACCTCTCTGCTGAGCGAATTCAAGCCTACCTCTCCGACCCAAATCATACCACCACCTATGCATCACTTAACGATCGATCAAACAAAATGTCTTCCTTTGACATAGCTCATCAAACTTGCCCAGCTCCCATAGTACACGCGGTATACAACATGAGCGCACAACTTCGCGAGTTCGAGGGTACATTCAACGGACGACGTTCTGGATAATGACATAGAATACGACGGATGTGATAAGATATATGATCCGGCGTTCGAAGCGAAGTTATAAGAGACGTGATAGGATGTGATTCACATTGAGGATTTGGAATTAGGGAATGAAGCGTGCTGAACAAGGGGACAAATTCATATCTAGTCAGGGTGACCTCTGAAGAACTACAAACTTACGAGATAACCCAATGGGCAAGACAGATGAACATGGTGATAATTGAATCGTGGATATGCTTTTGGTTCTTCGTTGTATAACACTCACTTTCGCACAATCCATGAAACCATTCTCATCTTTGGAGTAATTGCTTTTTAAATCACCCCTATGTTCTTGTCACTAAACAAATGCCCGAAGTAAAGCTTTTGACTTTCACTCCTAGCTAAATTGAACAAATAGGATGTTAGATTAGTCTGAACGCAAGTTTTGCTTCCAAGTTCTGTTGAAATACCTCCTGTGAAACTCCATAAGTGACGCCACTCTAGAGAAGTGACAATTTGGGCTTATATTTCACACCTCCCGACCCGAAGAGGAGTCCACCAAGTGTAGCAAATTTGAACACATATAGGCGATGCCTTCAGACTCTGAGAGCAATCTTTCGCATGCGGCTATGTAAGGTTCTTCGGCAGACGTTACAACTCAGTAATTATGTATTGCCGATTCTCTCGTCTCCTCTTGTCTGCAGCATCTTAGTTCTATGTCAATTTGATCAGGTAAACATTGATGGCAGCGCTGTTCATCTTGCGCTACTGTAATCTGTTTTTCCGTTTGTTCCTGTCGAAGCACATTTTACTCAGGTCATGATAGACCGTGAGAATATTGATGCAAGGCTGAGGCACAATATCAAAGGTCCTTCGATCTCATGAGCATAAGAGAGCTATGCCACATGAATACAGCACGTTCCAGGCGAGCTTTGCCTGATAATCGGATAAGTAGAAGATGTTTTATTAGTTTCCGTGAGAACAAATAGGGTCTACTCCGTAAATTAAGTAGTACGACCGAAGGAATGTTGGCAAATTTTGTGGGTTGTCATTTGAAACTAGCTTGCAATACTGTCCAAAAATCACCCCCGGTTTCCTCATCGTCAAAAAATCATCTATAACTTTGTTTCTTAGATATCGTTCTATTGTACCGGGGCTGAGTGTACACTAAATGGCCGGAGCATTGTTCTCCCGTTCCAGGCTATTCCTGGGTATATATAGCTGTAGCTTAGCTACCTTCAGTCGATATCCTCCTTCTCTCTTGTTTTCTCCCTTCCTAGTACGCAGCTATAGTAGTGTGTTTACTATGTACATTGACGACACATTCCTATCCCTTTTACACTAGGTCCTTTAGTCATATATAAAGCCTCTCTTCTTGTATATAGCTTAGTTCTGTAGTTCAATATTCTAAGGTCCTTCAGCACTTTCATTGGTAGTCTCGTCACATAAATAACTGTTAGTTAACTAAAAAATATTAGTAAAAAAGTTATTAATAATATAATGATATATTGTAAAATAAGATTATATTATTTTTAGAATCAACAATTAAATAACTAAAAAGATCTTGAAGTCTAAAGAGCTTATGTATATAAAGAGGTTATATACTTAAAGTATATACACGCTAGGTATTCACAAAGGCCTGCCGTCACACGGGGAGTCCCAGCCTGACTAATCAGGCATTTAACTATGACGATCTGCATCGCTAAGGCGGGGAGTTCGGAATCGTCACAAAGATAGTGATTTGCTATCATACGAACCGTCAAAAAATCACTCTTGTCTTTCGACCGTCAAAAAATCACCCTGGTTTTTGGACTGTCAAAAATTCATCCTGGTTTTTGGACTGTGTGTGCAAACCGCGCGGAGCCTCATTTTTTTTGGTTCCGCAAAAGCAATCAGGGCCATGGTTGGTCAGCGCTATTTACGCCTATGTACGATTATAAATTAATCGTCGGCGTTCGCGTAACCCTCCGCTTCCTAAGCTTTCCGTAGGAGGGGAGGTTACGCGAATGTGGTACATTGGCCAAAAAAGGCATCAACTAAGCAATCCTTGCACTACTTCCTTCCTTCATGATTTAGGCGAATAGAGCATTGACAGGCGAACTTTCTCCTCCTCCTTGCATATGAGGTCACAGTGAATCACGGTGAATCACAAAAACTTCCCAGAGGCCCTTCTACTTCGTACATAAGTATTCTCAAGAAAGGCAAATTTGAGTCGCCCCACTGTAGTGATCCAACTTGGATTCTTTCTCACCGCTGTGCGGGGGTGGCTATGAGACCTAGCCAGAAAACTTTTAGAAAAGCAGAAAACTTTAGAAAAGCATCTAGACTAGCAAACAGCCTTTGGGTGTAAGCTATCTTGCACTAAGCTACCCTAGAGACACTTTTTTGTCCAAAACCAGATTAATGTTAAGAAGACTTTGTTAAAAATGACAAGTCCATGTCAAATAGAATTTTGGGAGTGAAGACTGTAGGATCCGAGATTTGCGGGCGTAATGCAAGTGCTGCCAATGTAAGCGGTAGGGAAACACTACGATACTTACTGTAACTATTCGTTTCAATACTTACTGTAACTATTCGTTTCAATACTTACTGTAACTATTCGTTTCAATACTTACTGTATTCGTGAGGTTCATGCAGGACCCCCCCCCCCCCCAAAGCAGGGTATGAGCCCACATAATACATATAAAACAAATTCTTGTCCCCATGGTGAATCGAATGTTTTTCTTTTCATGTTTATCTGTGAAATACATTCTTTATATTGTTCTGACTTGGAACTTGCTTTACTATCCAAAGAAGTCCTATATCAATCACGTGCTTCATTCATTATTTCGATCTTCGCTATGTCGAGCAAATATGAGACCACAAAACCCTCAAATACAGCCATGAAAGGAGCTGCGATGTCTGAGTGAGTTTTCCTGATTATGTTTGTCTATGTCGCTTTCTGTTCGCCACAATCCATCTTCTTGTGATACCCTTTTACTTCCCCAACCTTCGAATCTTATCCTCAACTGATCTTTTATTCCTTGTTCAACTATTATACTTCGGCTCCTTCTTTCTCTTTCCCTCTCATTCATAGTCTACATACTCTGTTACCAACAACAGACTAACACTTCGACCGTATAGCTCAGGAAGTACTTCCATATCAACCTCTACCCCCAAGCAATACTCCACTGCAACCAACTCCAAACTCTCGGCCGAGCGTATTCAAAGATGGCTCGCTGATCCACATTGCACTACACCCTACGCATCGCGGAACACACAATCCATATCTGCTACGACGACGAACTCCAGCAGAACCTGTACCGCTGATACCTACCCGTACAACCCATACCCATCCAACACCTGCAGCACCTATCCATCTGCCACTACTACCAATGAAATATCCTCCACCACTCAACCTGCCCGCCTCCAGTCCACTACCCACACTACACACCTTGCCCACCATCACCAGCCCGCCTCAACCACTTACATCAACCAAACCACCAATACCCCTCCTCACGAGTCCACCTATCCACCTTCCATCGTCCACGCTGTCCTCAACATGCATAGAAAACTTCAAAATTTTGACGACGCCTTCAACCGACATGATCAACGCTAAGCTACATAAGCCTGTCGTCGCACTAGCGGCGTGGGAGGAGCAAGAACTTAGATGTTTTACCACACCTGAACACAGGGCTAAGAAAGGCAGAACATAGGTTACAATAAGGAGAGAAAAGGAGTACACGAGTGATGACTTTTGGTTTTTGCTACTGGGAATGAGATGGATGAATCACTGCTTATATACCCCTTTATGAAAGGAAGTAACGATTAACGAAATGACTTCATGATAAGTATGAGCTGGCCTTGGACCGATAGTTAAATGAGAAAATAGCAATAAAAAGGCTTTTCAATTGTATGCTGACTTTCACACAACACATCAAAACCAATCATTGTGCAATATGAATAGGTGGTTCGCTCCAATGCTACGCCTGCATGTCGCATGACAAGTACCCCTTTCTGGGCCCTAGTATTTTCTTCCCTCAGTTATTAACGGGCTTCCTTTAATCCTGTTATCTAACGCCAGATTGGTATTAACGTCCAACCCCTCTCATGTACCGTAGTGCCTCATCCAGTTCGATGTATGACATCAAGCAGCTGATTGGCATTACCGTCTATAAGTCATCGTGTGGCTTATTTGCCTTACCGGAGATGTGACTTGTATAGGGAGCTACCCCGAAAAAGTCACCACCGACGCATAAGGCTAGAAATCAAGCAGCCGATTAACAATTCCGTCTATGGGTCTTCGTGTGGCTTATTTGCCTTGCCGAAGATGTTACTGATTCAGGAAGCTACCCCAAAAAAGTCACCACCGACGCATAAGGCTAGAAATCAAGCAGCCGATTAACAATTCCGTCTATAAGTCATCGTGTAGCTTATTTGCCTTACCGGAGATGTGACTTGTATAGAGAGCTACCTCGAAAAAGTCACCACCGACGCATAAGGCTAGAAATCACTGCGACGCAATTTCGGATGTTTTGGGTACACTTGTACTTGAATTCGGGTTGAGTGAATGATGTATTGATAAGCGCAGTATACCGGAAATGCTCCAGGATTGGGAGGGGGAGAGGTAGAGAAGCGTAACTTCCACACGTCACCCATCCACACCTCATATACATTTCATCTCTATACACACTCCACTCATACCTCATGCCCTGTGCCACAACCACATCGGCACCCCCATATTTCTTCAATTACCACAGCATAACGCAAATAAAGAGAAAACCCAATATTCATTTTAATAATAATATATCATAGCACAATCTCATAATCTAATGATAATCTCGTAACTGTATCCAAAGAAATTTGATCTGTTTGTCTAAAAAAGTCACAAAAAGACAGCACATTCCGCAAAAGACATTAACCACTCCCAATCAATTATCTGCCCCGAAACGAACTTAATACTCGGTACAATCTAGATTAGCCTGATTTGACTCATCGAAAAGCAAGCAGTTAAGGGCGACAACGAGTTACTAAACGAGAGACTTGCATGAAAGAAGTGAAGGAAGGAAATCTCGCCTCCTCTGTGGGTTCAACACCTCACCATTTTGAGAACTTCTGCGCAACAATTCGCACATCATCGACCCAAACAACGCCATCAGCCTCACCCCTACACTCCGTATAAATCTGAACTTTGGCGGTCTGTAGCCCCTGGAGCTTCTTCTTTGGTGTATACGTAAGAGTGTTCTTCTTCCACTTGCCCTTCTTGAGCAGCGTTGGGTCTGAACAGTACGAGTCGGAATTAACGCAAAGTTGGAGCCAGCAGTCCTTTGATTTGGCAGCTTTACCCATAGCGGTGATTTTTAGAGTCTTGGTGAAGGGGCAAATAGTGGTGTTTTGTTGAACAAGAGCGAGGGAATCAGATGTTTGCATGATTTTACTTGGGGGAGAGAGAAGGTCAGCTTATGATTTATGTGTGAATGGAGAAGGGCAGGACAAAGTATGAGACAACTTACAGGAAGTAGTCGCCTTCGTATGAGTTCGCTGGGTCATAGACAACAACATTGCTCTTGGAAGCGGCAATACCATCACTTCGCGGGGCCCATGGCGATAAGGCTCCACTTTCGAACCCACCATTTGTTATTGTTGGTAAAGGACAGGTGGAGACAGATGAAGTGGAGCTAAGACTTGTTCGTGTAGATGTAGCGAAGGACGTTAGAACCGAGGAGGTTAAGGCGAGGCTGCTAGAGGAACTGCTTGATTCTGCTGAGATACTAGATGGGAGAAGTGAAGAGCTAGAACTGGAGATGAGTGACGACAATGACTTTGTTGGCTCGATTGAGGATGAAACCGATGGCTCAACAGATGACGAGGGAACCAAGCTAGTTGTTGACTCGGCAATGCCTGAAGAGGACTCAGGCGATAGGCTTGCGCTAGATGATCCGGCGCTGCTAGATGTTAATGGCTCAAGTGTAGAAGACTGTGAGCTTAGAGCAATACTTGACGATGAAATGAAGGTGTTGAAGCTGGATGACTCAATCGTGGAAGACAATATTTGACTTGTGCTTGTTGGCTCAATGCTAGATTCCGACCTTGTAACCACGGATGAGGTTACAAGAACACTGCTAGTAAGTGATGGCTCGATGGATGAGGACTCAGACGAAGAAATGACTTGGCTCGTGCTTGATGGTAAAATACTGCTGTCTGAGGACTCCGAAGTTGGGCTAATGCTTGATGAGGTTGATGGCTCAATTGAATTTGAAGATGGGAACAGGCTTGTAGTGGAAGATTCAACGCTGGTTAAAGTTTCCGACGTCGAGACGGCACTGGAGGATGCTGATGGCTCAACAGACGTGGGAGATGAGAACTGGCTCGTAGTAGACGACCTAACCGATGAAGCTAGTACCTGGCTAGTTGTGGTTGACTCAACACTGGTGAAAGACTTAGATGAAAAAATTGCGCTTGATGAGAGGACGCTGCTGGAAGCTGTTGAATCAACACTGCTCGAAATATCAGATGTTGAGAAAGCACTGCTCGAAATCGTGGGCTCAGCTGAAGAAGAACTGATCCCGCTTGTGGTTGACGCTAGAACGGAGCTCGTAGCCAATTCTGATGTTTGAACACTTTTGGATATAGTGGCAGAGGTACTGATGGAAATTTCCGATGTTTCTAAGCTACGGGTGGCTGAATTTGTGGATGTCTCGACAGTGCTTGAAGAAGCCGAGCCGCTGGATTCAAAGCTACTAGTCGATTGAGATTCCACTTGTGACGTTGTAAGGTCGGTCGATGAAGCTTGTACGCTACTTTGGGTGGGAGACGTGATCGAGCTAAGAGTGCTTGTGGAACTTGCCTCATCTGTGCGCAGAGAGGAAGCACCAGTGCTACTAGTTGGTTCTAAGAATGTTGAAGGTTCAACAGAAGAAGAGGACGCAGATATGAATTGAGATGAGCTTGTTGGTTTCACTGAGGAGATGTCAATGAAGCTAGAAGAAGCCGGTGAAGACGTCGATGTGATGAGTTCACTTGTGGATGAGAAACTTGTCTCAGGGCTTGCCACTGAAGAGCTCGAGACGAAGGTGCTGCTCGGGCCAACTGTAGAAGAAATTTCGCTGCTGAATTGAGAGCTTGTAGAATCCACACTATTGGTAGTGGACAGGTCCTGAGTACTGGAAGCAGTGGTTGAGAACTCAACGCTACTGGATAAAGACGTGGACGCGCTAGAAGCAACCTCAGATGTGCTTGTTGAGATATCGAAGGTAGTTACTGAACTAGTAAGCTCTGTAGTAGACAGAACCACAGTGGTCGAACTCAATGGTGGTTTTGATGTGAGAATTGAGGAACTGGAGATATCTGTACTACTTGAAATCAAGCTACTGAAAGACGACGGCTTCAAGGAAGATGTCAAGGCAGAGAGACTTGAGACCTTGCTACTCGTGGGTACTGAGCTTGATAATGATAGTGACTCTGAAGGGGCAGATGCAGAAGCTGAGGCACTTGAAATATCGGTGCTGCTTGAAACGGCGGTAAATGCAGAGGAAACCTCAGATGAGTTCTCATTGCTGGTGGCAGTCGATGTTGGAGAGGTAGGAGCTGACGACGAAATGGCACTTGAAGACTCAGTGACTGAGACTGATGTAGTGAAGCTGGATTCGGTCGAGATGAAAGATGAAGTAATGGACGTGACACTAATTGTCTCAATGGAGCTGGAAGATTCAAGAACACTGGACGAAAAATCCGAAGTGACTGCAGTTACCGTAGAGCTGACCGATGACGCCTCCGAAGATGTACCGGATATTTCGGATGATGTGCTGGCGATTAAGCTACTTAAAACACTGCCCGACGTAGATGGAACGACACTTGAAGATAGAGACGGCTCCACAATAGTCGACGAGGCTGTCAATGAAACGGAGACGATCTCAGATGTTGATGATGAACCAATACTGCTTGACTCACTAGATGATAGACTCGATTTCGCTGAGCTAGACGAGGGGACACCACTGTTTGAACTGAGGGTCTCCGAGCTAGTCGTCGCGATCGAGGTCTCAGAGACAGACGCGCTCGGCGAGGATGTAAGTGACTCCACAGATGAGATCTCAGAAGCCGACACGCTGGAAGAGGAAGAAATAGCTGATTCCACAGAAGAAGTCTCCGAGGCCGAGAAGCTAAGAGATGTACCAATAGTTGAAGAGACAGAGAGGGAAGTAACATCCATCGACGAGACAAGGCTGCTGGAAAATTCGATCGAAGAGCTCGCAGTGATGGTGGATCGGGTAACAGAGGAGGAAGCTGATGATGGTACAAACTCTAAGATGACCATTGAGTTCGGATCGGCACGCTTAAGGAATTTGGATCTCCGCTTGAACGAAGAAATTCCACCACATACCTGGCTTTCATCGCCTGGGCAAGGGTAATTGCAAACCCCAGTCGGCTGTACATTGGCAATAACGTTAGCACAATAGCAGTGTCCTGGCTCGATACCCGCATATCTGTAGGGACCACCATTATCGCTCGTTGAACAGTAGGCCCCACAGTGGGTAGGTGTATCAATGACCAACGGATTGGTATTGTCAACCGGTATAATGAGTGGGTAGCCTGCACCATCAACCCAACAGCCTAGATTCTTGTAGCTTCCACCAGGAACGGTGACTTCAGGTACTTGAGTTGGGCTAGGAATGGATGAGCCAGTCGTGGAAGAAGAACTGAGACTTGTGCTTGCAGATGGAGGAGCTGCAGTTGTGCTAATGCTGATAACAGTAACATCCGATGACGCCGCGCTGCTGAAGGATGACTCTGTCGAGGATGTCGGCTCAGAGATGCTCAAAGAACTGCTAAGATCTGCAGTTGACAATGAGCTAGGTCCAGCAGAGGTGATGGACAACGAACTCAAAGTCACAGTTGCTACAGACGATGATTCTAAAGAGAACACGCTACTGATCTCTGATGTGATGCTTGCACTACTAGAGTCCGAAACAGATGAGCTGAGTGAAGCAGTGAAGCTTATGGAGGTGGAGGTGGAGGACGATGAGACAGTGTCATAGCTGAAGCTTGCTGAGCTACTGCCGGTAACCAAGATGCTCGAGCTGCTACTTTCAAAGGCGGAAGAGCTGGCATCAGCGGACCGAGACGTGGAGGTGCCGACTTCGGAAGTCGAACTAACACGGGACGTAGATTCTATTGAAATTTCTGTGCTGCTGCTAGGGAATACTTCTGATGTTGATGAGGTAGAAACAATAGACGAAGTGTCAGTGGACAAGAATGTCAATACGCCGGAGGAGGATGGAACAGCTGTGCTTGGAATTTCTACCGTTGTAGAAACTGCCGATGAGCTTATGTATTCACTGCTGGACAATGAAGTTTCTAGACTCGAGCTTGTAGATGTGCCAATCTCGGTCGAAGATTGAGACAGACTCGAGACAAAAGAGCTCTCCAAGGAAGTAATTGCCGAGGTCAATTCTGTAGTCGATTGAGTTGGCAAGGCCGACGAAGAATCTGTGGCTACCGCAGAGCTTGAGAGACTTGTAGAGATGCTCGTCTGGAGAGCCGATGAGCTCGAGGATGCATCAATTTCGGAACTGAAGGTGCTTGGTGAAGCAGTTGGCAGAGGCGAGACCGAAAGTGAAGATGATCCAAGATCGGAGCTTGAACTGCTTGGAGTGAAGCTAGGGTAAGATGAAAGCGAGGGGCTGGGAGATGAGCTAGATTCAGAAAGGGTAGGATTCAGAGTGAGTGTCGAAGATTCAGCATTAGATGTCGTGGGGGAAGCACTGCTGCTTACGACCGGGAAGGAACTCGAAAATGCCGAAGCTGATGTTGAACTGACTTCTGAGCTTGATGTCTTAAGCGAAGAGGCAGTCGCAGCGCTAGAGTAGGACCATGTCGATGAGGTATCAGGGCAGTAAGTCACTGTGACCGTAGGACAAGCGTCGGTTGGTTGATTTTGCTGACCCTGCTGAGCAACACGAGGCTCGAGGTTTCTGTGAGCTCGGTGCTCACGGCGACCTTCTAACTTGATGGTTGCACTCGCAACACCAAAAGTTATAGCCAACAACAAGCATTCTCTTAACGAAAGTGGTGCCATGGTTGCTTCAGCAAAACGAGTGATGCTTAAAGACAGGCAGTGTCAAATGTCCCTCAGGATATATGACTTAAGTAAAGAAATTACAATTCAGGATTGGAACGGGGTGAGAGCGAAGAATAACTCGCGGACATGAATACTGAAATAGTAAAATTGATTGCTACCAATGCTGCACATGCCCAAATCAATCAATGGATGAATCGAGCCAACTTTGACACAATTTGGTGCTGATAATCAGCAAGTAAGTCATGGCTGAAATGTATCATAAGTTGTGTCCTTCATTTGATGTGGCAAAAGCATGATTTTGCCTTGCAGTAAGGATACAATCGATTTCAATGTAGCGATTCGGGTCGCGCCACCAATAAATGCAGCATTTGATTCAAGACATGAGCGACAATGCCTATACCATATCTTGTAAACAATCAAGATATCTCTGAAGTTAATGCAAGGGGTCAGGCGATAGACGGGATGTGAATACAATATATTGTGTGAACGCGAAAATTCCGACAAGCCGCAGGACCGTCATATCAGCCCCGTGGTGACTCTTCTGCGCGGAAAGACTATGCCAAGCATGTGAGTACATTTTGCTGGAGCTGATTGTAATACAATATATGAAATAAAGCGATGTCAATAGATGAGGTTCCCATCAATGGTCGGGATACGATGAATCGTCTCATTTCTCTTGGACATTTACATCGTGAAGAGGGAAAGTGATTGAGAGGGATCGCTTCGGATTAACTGCAAATTCCGTAATCTCGTGACTTAGCGTTCGTTACCTTAACCTTTCCGGAACAAGGAATATCCGAAGAAATGTCGCGACGATCTACTTGTTTGTCCCTTCCACTTACCATTTCCCAAACAAATGAACCTCGTATTAACATGTAGTATTAACATGTAGAACTGAAGGTCCTTGCGGAACTTGACCTGAATAACTCACTCCCATGCATGAGTATAATGTTGACATTATAATTTCTTTTCCTTTCACTACACAGACAGACCATCATTTTGATGGTTCTGTGAATGCACTATCTAGATTCCAGAAGTCCTTTCAGCTACAGTTCTCGCCCTTTTCACTCGGTTCTTTCTCAATTGTTTTTCTTTCACTTCTCGGCAGCCCGGAGAGGAAAAGCCTTCAGCACTACCTCGTCAAAGTATCCTATCACTCCTAAGTTTCTGATATGTCACATGAATTTTGGTTTTAAGGAGGTGGCTTCGGATCGTCCCCAATGATGGCTGATATATCTCAGATCAGTGCCCCCACAATGAGCTTGGCTGAAAGACTCGATCAGGTACGGAGAAAGGCTGCAGCTGCAAGACTTGCAACTTCAATCCCTATCCGGGAAATTACCTCGGTTTCTTCTTCCTCATCTCATTCTCCCTGCAACAGTAGATGATGTGATCCCACTCAGCAAAAAAAAAGAAGCAATTAGCCAATCAAGATTCATCACCCCATTATGTTCTACAAACTCCAACTAGGGGCGACGGCTCAATATCTCCAGAGGTCGGATTTACTGGTCAGTTGAAAAGCTTCTACATTTTCATCTGGAGACTCGGCGCTGAAATTTCTTCTATAGGAGAAAACTGCTAGGGTTTTTTCAGTCACTTGCTGAGGTCATTAGAGCTTCTGAAAAGAAAAATCGTCAGGGATATTTTGCTTCACTTGTGTATTCAGTTTCCCGATGCTAGAGTTGTTGTCGAATCGTTAGTCACTGCCGGCGAAAGTGTAACCGACAGATTGCCCGCAGTCGATCACAAACAAGCCCCCAGGCTGACGAAGCAGAGTCAGTGATCACACTCCAAGATTTTAGCCTCTGGGACTACCGTCACGGTGGATCATGCATGAACTATCGATCCCCGGGACAGGCGAGAATAAATCAGCGAGAACACTATCACATTTGATCATAATCCAGCTGGTACAAAACCTAAAAGAGCCGAAGCGATTCAGGGGAAGCTTCTGAAGGTACCAGAGAACCTGCAGAAGCCTGCAGAATCACATCCACAATCGATTATTGCATATCATACTGTGCTTTCGAACACTATCGGATCATCTCCAGACAAAAATTTTGAACCGTTCTTGTCAAAGTAAAAAGAGCCATATGTGAGTCAAGGTACAAGTGTGCAGTCTCAGGCATCAATTAGGCTCAAGTATGTGATTCCTAATCGCTCCATGATAGGCGGCATAAAATCGGTTCGACCGCTTCTTGAAAGACCCACGGCTGCAAATAGAGAAGAAGTGGGACACAACGTGCCTCCGGATCTGCCTGCAACAGCAACAACACCGCGCAACACTTGTCATACCTGCCATAAAAGACTTTTCGATGCGAACGCTTTGAGACGTCATCCAAGCAATGTCCATTGAATCGAAGAGGGGAGCCTGAAATGCTCAAAGTGCGAGCTATGGTTTTCTGGGCAGGACGCAGTTTATCGCTATGAAAAATCCACATACCAGACAGAGCAAGCCTCGTACCACGAATTTCGCTCGACATGAAGGCATTGCACATCATGAAAGCGCAGAGAATATTTCGAAAGAGCTCAACGCCAATACAATCAAACGCTTCGACTGCGATGTCACTTTCAGTCGATTGGTTGATGAAAGTTGAAACCCGATGATGTAGCAGCTATATTGCGAAACTGCGAATGGCATGGCTCATTAAATCAATTATCATTTATTTTGGCACCGCGGCTTCGGAAGATACATTAATGGAGCTGTAAGATCAAGGGAATGCCCTCATTCGCGAATCAATTCTCTCTCTCTCTCTGCTTCTTTATGCCACCTAATTTGCGACATTCCTCAGGCAAATAGTGCCCAAATTGTCACACATTGGATACGTATAAAGGGTTCCCATTTTCCGTATTTGTATACAGGAATCAATCAAGTCGAACATTCTCACAAGAGCCATTGAAACCCTCCCTAATGATTTGATGATACGTTTCATTTTCTCTCTCTCTTTTTGTAAAAACCCCCTCATCTCTCCAAGTAGTTCACCTGCGATCTTCGCTATCTAAATCTATTTTATTATCTGACCTTATACACAGCCTGTGAAGCTCAAGAGAGGTTTAATAAAATCCCCCACCTCGAAGGAATCACAGGTTAGTCAGATTTTGAGGAGACAACGAGTCAAACGATATATACATTATACAGATTCATTAGATCGATCATGTAATCTTATAATGTGATTGTCATTCCAGCGAGCCACTCACTGTACGTAATACATGTAATTCAGAGAACCGAGTTAATAAGGACGCAGCTATTCATAGCGCAACGAAAACCACCATAAAGGGGGGTGAAATCCATCGCATCGAGAAAATACGAAGTAGGAGTAGACAAGGTGAATAAAATTCAAAGCCCACACACACACAGTCTTAAAGAACCCCCTAAGGAAAGATCATTAATTTTCCGCGACTACGTGTTCTAGCCATGTTATGTTGGGTAGGAAAATTCGAGGAAGTACTAACTAACTAGGCGGTGCAGAGAAAAAGAAGAGATTGTATGTGGGGTGCTTGATTCGGACATTTCCTCGATATTATCTCATGTACCTACCCTCTTTGGGATCTAGAGGGTGGGAAGGGAAGCGTGGGATCCTGCTTGTTTTTGCTGGGAGGTTGTCTGACTGAGATCGTGGGGGAGATCTGTCGATGTAGAAGGTGAGAGTAGTGGTGTGGTTGGTGCAAAGGTGTGAGCGAAAGGTAGTACTACTGCAGAGTGAGTGCTGAGGAGGGAGGGACTGAAGGAGTAATCTTGGTGCTGGAGAGCGGCTGAAGAGGTAGTGAGTGCTTCGTGTGAGTGACTGAAGAAGGTAGTGAGTGCTTCATAAGCGACAGAGAAGGGAGGGATGGTGCTTGGTGTGTGCGACCGACCAATGTGCATCAACTTCATTTGTTTCAACTCCGAGACCTGAATATCATACCGAACGACCACGATGCGGATGCCTCGGTCTCCAAGCTTTGATGCTACTGGGAAATTATAGGTCGATGAACTAAATCACGCTGCTGTATATCCTCGGCGAATAACGCCGCTGATGTGGCAATGTTTTTATACTACAGCGGCAAGTTTCAAGCATATGAAGAGAGAGATCATGTCGTCAGTGAATGGGAGTATGCCACAAGTATGAGTCAATGAATGATCACATCTACTCTAAATCTCATCTAGCCAAGCCATTCAATATCTAATCTTCATTGCATCCACATCTATTATTTACCTCTCCATCACCTGCAGATCTCAGAAGTCTCTCAAACCCGGATACCGAATTCTCCTTACAAACTCAAGATTCCTCTCTCCATCCTCTGACCAATCTTCTCTCGTTCCCACCAACACGAAATCAATCTTCACTTTCTCCCTTCCTCGCTTTCCATTTATTTCCTCGCCTTCTACACCCATCCCCTCACTACTACCACCTCCACTTTCCCTTCTACTTCTCAACCCTCCACCTTCACTATCAATCCTCCGCACCTCCTCCCCCAAAGCCTTCACAAACCCCCTCGCATACCCCACATCTCTCCACGCCCTCCTCTCCCTCGCCGTCAGCCCCCTAAACCTCGGCTCCCCCGCCCATTTAATCTCCTCCACCCCCCTACTCTCATTCATCACCACCCACAGCTGCTTCATTCCCGACAAGTACCCCCTCAGTGTGTCCCACGCCACCTGGTAATTCCCTTCTAGCGGGTTGTCAAGAAATATTCTCCTTCTTAGCACGACGTTTTGGATTTGCGCCATCCCTGGTTGGGATAACACCTGCGCGTATGCTTGGGGAGTGAGGAGTAATTCTCTCTCTTCAACTTCGTGTTCATCTTCCTCATCCGTAGTGATACCCTCTACACCATCCCCCACATCCCCTTCTGTCTGCATTCGCATCCCCACATCTACCCCTCGATCTCCACCCCTAAGCGAACCAACCATCTCCCCACCCATTCGATCATCCACCCAAAATACATCCTTCCACCAACAAACCCACGTCCCAAAAGCCCACACATACCCCGTACGAAAAAGCCACCACGTCCTCGCCTCGCGACAAACCCCTCCGAACCGGGAATAATGCTCTTCATCCGAAGCTCGCAGATGCGACACCAATTCCAACGTGGTGTTAGGCCGCCAGCGATGTCGGGCTGAGAGGAAATGCGTTTTGGGGAGCAAGTCTGCATGGAATGCGAGTTCGTAGATGCAGAGGCGGAGCTCGGCGGGGAGGCGTGGGAAGGGGTGGAAGGTACATGGGAGAGGGGGTTGGAAGGAGATTGGGGTGGGTGGAGAGGGGTCGATGAGTCTTTGACGTTGTGAAGCTAGTTCGGCAAAAGGGAGCAGGGGGGCGACAGATCCGCCGTAGAGTTCTATGGCATATCGGAAGGCGTCGGGTGGTAGGTATCTGTTGCGGCTTCCGACGAGGAGCTTGTCGAGGAAGGTGAGTTGATTGAGGAGGAGCTGGTGGTCGGTGTCTATGCTGTGGCAGAGACAGAGGAGATCGGCTTTTTCGGAGGGCGAAAAGTCGCTGGTGATTGTTCCGTTTTGGATGAGGTGGCTGATGCTGCGTTCCGTTTCTTGAATGATGGCTAAGCGGCGAATGGCGAGGGTTCGCTGCCGCAAGGGGCCGGGCTGGATTATCTTCATGGTTGGTGTTCTAGCGAGCGAGTAAAGAGAGTGCGTGTGATTTGATAGAGGGCTGGGTATATGAATGATGGTTATCAAAGCGGTGATATTCTGCTTGAACTAGGGTCTGCTATGGGGTCTGGTTTGAAGTGTAGACGAGTTGTCTCAAATTTATACCAAATCGAAAAGGAGACGAGAAGTTACATCTTTCGTTTCTGTAACGATATGACTCTAAAGAAAACAATACAAGTAGCAAATGCAAAGTGAATTTCTGTTTGCATTTCTGTAGACAGTTTTGATGATGAAAACAACGAGAACCTTGATGTGAACCTTGATGGGTCAAAACCAAGAAGGTGATTCAATAAGTGAATCGAGTTGCTGCTGCGCCAGCATTACACTCGACGGCCATGCTTTCTTTCTTGATCAAGGATGACCGCACCTTCCTCGTTGTGATATTGGAATTATGCTCTTGCCATGGTACTCGACCACACTTTGGAAACAAACTGGAATTAATCATCGACAAGACAGAAGAACCGTGCTAATCATACATAAGAAACGCATACCGCATTCCGGCCTAATATCCAGTTCGTCGATCCCGTCATAACATAGTTGAATATAGCTTACACTTGCACTGTCCTTGAATCCATCCAACCATATCGTAACCCAAATCATACAATAGTGATCAAACAAATTCCGAATCCCTCGTACAGCGAAATAAGAAGACAAACAATCCCTAGCCATAAAGAAAAGCCAAAAAAGTGGGTATCATGTACAAAATAGTCCATACGTCCATCCAGGCCATCTTCATCTTACAAGCAATCCGAAAGAGAAGAACTCCTGATACCCAACAGAACGTGAAAGTTGCATAAATCATCCACGAACACATCAAAGAGCAGCAAGGACAACCATACTCCCCAGGTAGATGCCGCCACAAACCACACCTTCTTTCCTTAAAATTTCCTGAACCTTCACCATATCACTCTGCATTAACGCCCCAACAATACCACTCCCCACCAAACATACAACTGTCATTCTACCAAGGAATGTAGGAATGACCGAGAAAGTAAGAACAGGAATAAGAATTGAGACAGCGATCGCGATTGCAAGAGTGGGGAATGGATTTTGTTCTTCCAGATCCTCTTGCTGTTGATATTCACATTTCGCTGGCAAATCATGTGTTTCGTCAACCGTAGTATGAGTCGGTGTTCGTGTCATAAGTATGGCTTGATCGTGTGAATAGAGTGAAGACACTGATGCAGTGCTTAGATAGTTTGCTGACGGAGGTTTGTCCGAAGAGCAAACAGAAACTAAATCATCAGCTGGATCAAGGAACCGTGTCTCGATTTCAGCAATGGGTTGGACATTATGAAGATAATCGCGATAATGAGAGATATCTGTAGGTGATGGAGCAGACAAATTTTGAGTAGCATGAAAAGCCGACAATGCTTGATCTATTCTACGGTCAGTATAAGTCATCAGCGTCAGCAACATGGTACGTACTATATTGAGCAAGCTTGTATCCAATCCGTCCCAAAATATCGATTTTGTGCCATTGGAGCTGCCCACCCATTTCTGCAGCTGCCCTACGAGATGCCGGTAATATCTCGTTATATGTTCGACGAGCTTCCGTATCCGCCGCATCAACTTGATGTAATTGCTCTTCAAGCTCAATGATTTCGTCCTGGAGATGAAGGAGGATCCGGTGATTAAGTGCTTCGAATTTTCGATACATCGGTTTGATCCTTTCCTCCACTACGGTGTCTGATCCTGAATAATCTGACAGCTTTGAAGCCAGTAATTCATATCCAGTGACGGGCAGCTGTTCAACTCGTGGAAAGTAATGGCTTGGCGGATATGGATTGCGTGGGGTCAAGTCAGATGGAGAGAGGGGGTTCACGTCAGCACTTCCGGGGTGCATACTTGGGGTTCCAAATGAAGGAGCTGGACCATAATAATTTTGTCGTTGATTAGCAGCAGCCATTTGTGTTGCGATCTTGATTGATGTATGATCTCTCGTCCTGGTGGGTCTATGGACATCTTCGCGACCATGAACGCTTATTTCAGGAGATGTACTTCTGTCCGTATCAAAGTCCACGGCTGGCTCAGAGAATCCATCACTATGAAGACTACTCGGTACCGACGAGACACTGCCCGTAAGATCCTGAGATGCATGTGAAGAAAATGAAGATGATGTATAATCTTCCGCTGCCGGATTAATGAGCCATCGATCCACACTCGGAGATTTGGATTGCTGTCGTTGATGTTCCTCTTTTTCAATGCCCGCTTTCTCGCCTTCCGCCTGCTCCGCGTCTTCTTCTTCGTCGGAATCATTCTGTAAATACGCGAAGACATTTGGGGGTGATGGCACAGCTGGCGACCGTGGTGATTCCTTCGTCGCCGTGTCTTTGCCAGGGCTTGGTCGCTTAGACATGGAGGCCTGAGTTATTGTCGAATTGCTCCCGCTCGAGCTACTTGACTTACTTGTTGTCGAAGTTAGGCACGTCAAATTGGAAATAACAGAAGGCGACGTCAGCCTTGCTCTAGAAGCTTCAAGTACCGCTCTATGATCTTGTACGTGGTCATCCTCTTCCTCCGACGAACTATACGATGAACTTGAATGGCGATCGGATTGCGCATGTCGGCGCCGAAGTCCCTCCATGTCTTGCTCCCTTAGTAGAGGTCCACCTGCAACCCCGCTTCCACGCTTCGCGCTTGTATTGTGTTTCGTTCTTTGATTTGGCGCATGGTGTTTGCTGCCACTTAGTGTGGATTTATGCATCTTTCGTGGTCGTTCTCGTTCCCTTCCAGTGTTTCCTTTTGTAGGCGACATATTGAAATCTTGGTACGTGTGAGGTTGATATCCTACGGGCTGGAATTCCTTTCTGGTCCCCCTTACTTCCTCCCTTGATTCATCTTCGGAGTCTTCGATGATGGATTCCACAGTTGGCGCACGATATCGCGAGGACATAACGAAGTCCTGATCTTTGTTGGAAGTGTATCAGTTAAACCTTGGCCCCTCATTATTGGAAAAGCAAAAACAATAACTTATGGTTCATTCTTTATAAATACATGTGTGCGACAGGGCTTACCTGGGTAATTTGGGTAGCTATGGTGTCTGGGGATCTGATAACAAGCGACCTAGTAATGCCCGACGAACGAAAACATAACAATTGATAGAGGGGAATACGAAAGGGTTAAAAACCGGAATAAGTGCAAACATGGTCTGTTTAAAAGCGGAAGAGAAGCAGAGAAAGAAAAAGAAAAAATAGAATGCAAGAGAAGGATTCGTATTGTACGGGTAGTGTATATCAATGCCAACTTCAGCTACTACTCGAAGAAGTGGGTTGGTTGATCAAACTGGCGCGCGCTCCCGGATTAATGTGAATGACCCAAGATCAACGGAAGGGTGTGCTGGGATGCTTTTGACTCGTGGGAGGTGCTTTGAGAGAGAGAGAGAGTGAGAGTGTGTGAGTGTGTGAGTGTCAGCCGTATGAAAGCTGGTTGCCAATTCTCAATGATGTTTCAAAAATTGGTGTACTATGTGTGTGGAAGGATGAGGAACCAAGAAAAGAAGAGCTGGGAAGGCGACCACGACGAGGGCATCCGGCTACATGGGGGAAAGAGGGGGGGAGGAGAGAGGAGAGAGGAGAGGAGAGTTGAGTGCTGGCAAAAAGGATAATATTGGATATTGGGTTGATGTCTATTGCCCACCAGTCTTGTTTGTGCGAGGGCGGCCTGTACAGTAGAACTAGAGGTACGAAGGTACTCTGTAAAGGTACTTTGTCAAGGTTGGGCGTGTTGTTGTGTATCGCAAGTGTCTCGTCTACGCGGAAGGGGGGGCAACAGGGGCCATGGGAAATGATGAAATGTGAGACTGCTTTCGACTTCTTTCGACGGCGATGAGTGGCTGATTGGTTTGCGCATGGATTTCATTGGCCTGTTGTTTCTATGTTGGTCACATTTGGAGGGGGGCTGACGGGAGACCATGGCGGGATTCTGGGTCATGTTTCTGTTTATGGATCCCCCACGCTGCCTTGCCGTCTTCCCACCCACCGAGCTGGAGCAGAAGGAGTAGAATCTTGCCTTTCCCTGGATATACAAACCGCATAAATTGCATTGCAGGAAGGGGAGGGAAGGGGAGGGAAGGGGAGGCAAGAGGACCGAGAGAGACACTTTGCCGTGTTTGCTCTCTATTGTGGAAGCGTGGTAGCATGCATTCAAGGGGGGGACGGTCGATTGGCTGGCGTGGCTGGGTCGATGCATGCGGGCCGTATGATCGTCCATCCGCGCAGTAGTTCTACAGTATATGAAGATGAAGGTACATGAACCTGCCTCCCTTTGCATGCTGCTGCTAGCATAGTAGAAAGACTAGGGACCATGCGGGTGCAGCTCATAGCTCACAGCCCACAATCAACATCGTGACATCAATATCTTATCGAGAACTAATACGTACACGGATATAAATTATAGCTACAGTACTCCCAAGTATGAAGTATGACACAGACGATAACTGTGCCACAGCTGTTCGGGAGTTGTCCATACTCCTGAACAGCTGGACAACTCCCGAACAGCTGGACAACTCCTGAACAGCTATGGGCACAGAAGCATATATTTGACGAATATTCCCTCGGGAATGTCCTCATCGGTTAGCATTACTTGAGTGATAGGAAAATAGCAGTACTTGAGCAATAAATAGTAAAACAGCAGTCCTTGAGTAATAGGAAAATAGCAGTACTTGAGCAATAGTAAAACAGCAGTCCTTGAGCAATAGGAAAATAGCAGTACTTGAGCAATAGTAAAACAGCAGTCCTTGAGTAATAGCAACACAGCAGTCCTTGAGCAATAGTAAAACAGCAGTCCTTGAGTAATAGCAACACAGCTGTTCATTATGTGTCAATGTGTGGATTATAAGTATCTGTGTGGCCACATATACGATACACACTGGAATCCGCCCACAGCAGAACAATGTGAATACGCTGTCACGGCCAATGTATGGTGCAATGGGGTATTACAGAGGTGCAGGCCCCCCGCCCCCGGCTTTACATCCGCCATAGTTCGTAACCTTGGTCCCGATAGCTGGTGTGAGCGTTTACGTTGCCGTCATGCCGCCATGAGAGTATACAATCACATGTTTGTTAGCCGACAATCGTTCGCAAGAGCAAGAGGCGCGAGATAACTCAATGACGGCTAGAACTATTCCGACTTCTTTCTTGGACCGTCCAGCCTTTGATAGACGTGCCTTGTTTTGACTCGACAATAAACACCGGGACTCTCCTAACCAATGCTGCTTCACCACATCCTTTCGTACGCAAGTACCATCGGAGCGTACCAATATTTCATTACGCCTTATGCAACAATTAACTCGACTTACACCTACTTACACCTACTTACACCTATGTTTGCCAATCCTTGCTTGTCCTTTTCCTCGCCGTTTTGCTCTCGTGCTAGTACAGTCCATCTTTCTGATGGTTCATGCAACACAAGCGTCTTAGCCACCAAGTGACCCTCCCTTACCCTTTTTTCCATCTTCCCGCTCCTCGAATCGGGTGCCCAACCTGCCGCAGCTGCGAAAGAAAATATTCTTAGCTGCATGCGCCCAAGCAGAGCCTGATCTTCGACAGAGTAATCACCGACTGCACTCCGTATATCCTTCTCGTCAGCAAGGAAAAACGAGGCAGAAGGAGAAGAAGAAAAAAACTTCTCTCGGAAGACCAATTGGGTTTCAACTGTCCCAGGCCCACCTCCTTCAGTCTACCTCTCCCGGAACAACCCCCCCTCCCCCACACCACCTCCAGTTCCAATGACTCGAATCGCCCCAGCAACACTTCGCAAATACCTCCTTGGGGGCCAGGTCAGCGCGGCAGGATGTCTTCGACACAGAGGTCACAGGCTACTACCATCAATCTCCGTCCCAACATCTCGGGCAATACAAGCACTTCATACTGACACACAATCCGAATCTGCCACGATTGACGACGCCATAATCCCACTTCGCAAACAATTGAAGGATGAAGCAAAGAGGCGGAAGGCCAAGGATGGAAATGTTTCTAAGCAACAAAGCCTTGACGAATGGGAGTTGACGGTGGGAATTGAGATACACGCCCAATTGAACACCGAGCGAAAACTTTTCTCTCGCGCAGCCTCAACAATCAACGAGGCACCGAACACTCATGTCGCATACTTCGATCTCGCTTTACCCGGGTCAATGCCCATCTTCCAAAAGGAAACTTTGATACCTGCGATTCGAGGAGCTTTGGCATTGAATTGCTTTATACCAAGAGAGAGTCGTTTTGATCGTAAACATTACTTTCACTGGGACCAGCCTGCGGGGTATCAAATCACACAATACTACGAACCACTCGCGAAAAATGGACATGTTACATTATATGCGCATGATGGGATCGCGGAGGAAGATGGACCAGAGATAACGATAGGGATCAAGCAGGTTCAGATGGAACAAGATACCGCAAAGACGATTTCGCAACCTGATGGTTTACGTCTGTTGGATTACAATCGAGTCGGTTTACCTCTAATTGAGATCATTTCACTCCCGCAAATACACCATCCTAGTACAGCAGCGGCATTTGTCCGTAAGGTGCAGTCATTGTTAGACGCGGCGGATGCTTGCGTTTTGGGTATGCAATCTGGTGGATTGAGAGCAGATGTCAACGTGTCAGTGCGAAGAAGGACAGATCAAGGCGACGGGCATGAATATGCCGGGGTAAAAGGTCTTGGACAAAGGACGGAAATCAAGAACCTAAGCAGTTTCAAAGCTGTGGAAGATGCCATCATTGCTGAACGTGATAGACAAATCGCCGTTCTTGAGGCAGGAGGGGTAGTTGAGGGAGAAACTAGAGGATGGACGATTGGAAGTACGGAAACACGACGACTGCGAGGTAAGGAAGGTGAGGTTGATTACAGGTACATGCCGGATCCAGATATCCCACCTGTTATTGTCGACCCAAAGCTCATTAATCATCTACAAAAGACCCTTGGTGTCTCGCCAGACGAAGAACTCAAGATCTTAACCAAGGGTTACGGACTCACGATGAAAGATGCCATCTCATTAGTATCACTTAACGATGGAGCGCGAGTCGATTATTTCCGCGATGTTGTTGACAGCTTGATGGCAATGAAACCCGGCGAAAACGTGCATCGATTCGGCAAGTTAGCTAGCAACTGGGTTTTGCACGAAATGGGCGGCCTAGTCTCCGATATTCCTGAGGAAGAAAATCCTCTCCAGTTCACCATCGAAGGCGGCTGTATAATCCCGCACTCTGAACTCGCCAAACTTATCTTCCATCTCGACCAGAACAAAATCACGGGTAAAACCGCAAAGAGGGTTCTTAATATCCTCTTTGAGAAACGGGATTCCGTGGACAATATTATTGAGCAGGAAGGACTTTGGCTTAAATCGATGTCGATGGAGGAGTATGAGGATCTGGCTAGAAGTGTGCTGGATATGAAGGTTGTGGAGGAGATTTTGGCGGGCCAGGAGGGGAAACTTAATTTCTTGTTAGGGAAGATGATGAGGTTAGATGGGGAGGGGAGGATTGAACCACAAATGGCGAGGGAGGTTTTGAAGAGGATTGTAGAGGAACATAGGAAGGAGGGAGAGTAAGGGTGGAATTTTGGGTGAATGGTCGAACTGTGTTCTCACATGTCCGGTATTCGTGTGTTCGAGGAGGAGGCCTACCTATATGGCTGTGAGCATGATGCAACGAATATGATATATCTGGAGCACTGCTACGGCCTTGAGACCTCGACGTGACCTGATTTGTGACCTGACTAACCTGTCCTTAAACAAGATCCCCATCCTCCTCAACTCCATCTCGTTTACTCCGTACCCAAGCGCTTATTACGCACTTACGTATCCTCCTCACCTTGCTTACTTACTCACTTACTCCTGCTCATTCATTTATCCATCCATCCATCCATCCATCCATCCATCCACCCATCCACATTCAGAATAACCACCGATCCGCCCCGCGCGCTTACACGCCTCTCTCTCTCATCCATACCACACACACCACACCTTACGTATATATGTACGTGTGCATACATGTACATAGACCCTAGCTCATTCATTACCAACTCCTCTACCAGCATAGATCAATCAATCGATCGATCGATAGATTACACGCCAAGACGAATAATGAACAGATAGATAGATAGATGGATTCCACGCATGCATAGACGCCAAAAGGCAGGATGCGTCCACCCGCGGTTATGCGAAGTAGTATATATACTATACTATACTATGGTATGTTACTCGCGCTGTGCGTATGTATGGTTGGTTGGTTGGTTGTTGCTTGCATGTATGTAGCTATGCATTGAAGAAGTCCTTCCCCGCGGCTATAAGAGAATGTAATACACATCCATCCGTCTATCTATCCGTTCGTATCAGTAGACTTGCTGCCGCTGCTGAGGAAGGTCGCGGGCTTGTTGTTTTGTGTTATGATGGTTGGTGAGGACCCATTCCGCTTTGCTTACTTGGTTGAGTGGTTGGTTGGTTATTGATGCATATATAAGAGCTTTTGTTTGTCCTATCTCTTGGGTTTTGAAGGGGGGGAGGCGGCTAAGGGGGTGGATGAGTGATGAATATACGAATTCGAATATAACGAATGGTATTTGTAATTTTTGATCTTTATTTTTATTTTTATTTTCTTTGAGGGTAGCTTGGGATTATTCGATTTATTATTCTTGATGTTTAATCTTGGAGTTTAAGTCTTTATTGTTAATGTTTACACGTGGTAGTTGATTTGATGCTGGATGGTCGATCGTCGTTCAGCGGAAGCGGAAGCGGCTACATACACACTACACAGCGACTGAAGTGAGGATAATGGGCTGCCTTTGGAGAGTAAATCGCGCTCTTCCTTGGCGGGGTGAATCCCTTACGTGTGGTGGTTGGAAACGGATTAAAATGATAATGATAATGACAATAATCCAATACGTTATTCTCAGGTATGTCGCGCTTCATATTTCTTTCCTTTCTCCTTTCCTCCTTCTATCCATTTCTCTTCTTTCTTTCCGTATAAGAAATCTCTTTAACACCGGGATAGGTGTTGATTTCCAGCGCAGAGTCCTGAGAATTCTATTGCTGGTGCCGGTGTTGGCTTTTTGGGGGAGGAGGGGGGTGTTAGGCTGGCGGGGAAACAGACGAGAGAGTGGTTGGCGAGAGGGTTGAGAATGATAAGGCACTAAGGATGAGAAAACATGTAATGTTTTATGTTTTTGGATAATGTGTCATGTCTTTTGCGGTTTGGATTTGGATTTTGGGATATGGGTTTGATGTTTGGGGCAGGAGTCAGGAAATTGTCGGAGATTGGCATTGGAATTGGAATTGATGGCACATGGAAAACGAAGGAATAGATGAGGATGAAGATATGGGAACGAAGGGTAGGGACGATGATTTATGATTATGAGATTGATGGTTGTGATGTTGAAGGGTATGAGCCTCCTGTATTCCTTCATGGATGAGATAGATAATGTCTGTGCCCGACATGAGAAAGGAGAGACGAGAACATGTGAGGTTGATGGGATGTAGAGAGGGACATGATATGATAATTGATGGGTCAATGTACTGAAAGGTTGACATGTATGTGGAGCATATATATACTTTCTTTCTCAGAACAAGCAGTCTACTTAGACAGCTCCACCGGACCATAATAATGGATATAGACCTACTCCGGCTCACGCAGTCTATTTTTCTGGCTGGGGATAGTTCCGTAGAACTGCGTGGTCGGTTATTTGTTGCCAGTTGTTTAAGGGTGATAGCGAGGGGTGCGGCAGGAGGTTCAGATGATGTCGCAGCACGTGCACTGTCACTGGTTGAGATTAGAGTCTAATGTCTAATATCAAAACCAATAATCGCTCTTAACGGAAATAACCAACTACGAGGATTCGGTCATGGAAGACGAAGAAACAAGGGCGAGTGCCTTGTGATCAAAACTAGCCAATCGAATGCTGCCTTCGTACTTAAAGTCTCATCTCGAATTTCGGATCCGCTTTGTATCCTTGATGCCAATCAGCCACAAAACGGTAGCAGTTCGGCACTTAGTCGAGACAAGCTTTTCCAGGAAATCCACCAAATCAACTTCCCCTGAGTTCAAGAAATCCACCTGGACGCTGCCCAGTCTTCCTTGGAGTCTTGGACCAGCATAAGCATCGCCATCCAAGACAACGTTCTCTTGGCTGATGTTATCAAAATGATTATAGATATATAAGATTCTAACGTCGTCGTTGGAGGAAGCTACATCCTGAGGGAGAATGTTGTTGTTGCAACGACCACTCTGATGCATCATTTTAGGGAGATGAGGCAGAACGAATGCGAACCAAACAAGGATGACGTTACCCACCACGTAAGCCATGTTGTACCCATTATTCATTTCCACCCAGAACAGCGCGATTAGCCTTTCACAGTCGACCTCCTCATTCCCCGAAACATGAACTTGCGAAGAAGTCCTACCTTGAAACGCACAACACCTCGTGGATCTCCGATCATACTGAATCTCAAAATAGCTTGCGTGCGTCCTAGTCGTCCCTTGAATACGAAGTCCTTCGTATGCCTTAGCCTTTCGTCTAGAACCAGCTAGAGACCAGCTAGAGACCAGCAAATTGGGACTGCCGTGTACGCCGTACGGAAGAGTGGAGACCGAAATGGTCTTGTTATTATGGAGACATGGTTCTAATGTAAGGCAAGGTACTTCGTAAGTTGACTTGAGAAAGCACGTCTCCTCCCTCCTGGGGAGAGCTTACTTAGACCTGTTTTTTTCTTTTTACTTATTTTATTTGTCTGTTTAGTGAGAGCATATACTTTTCTTAATTCAGTGATTCGGCATTCCTTTTATCCTATACTTTCGTTTGCGCCGAATCGTCTGCAAATCCGGAGATCGTCCGGATATTTTGAAGTACTTGTGCTGGTGTTGTTTGAACGTTCTTTACCCTGTGGTTGACGGATAGCTAGCTTTATTTCGACATCTGGAAGATTGGAATATTGGAAAATTGGGAAGCAAGATGAGGTTCAGTAACGGGAAGGCGTTGGCATATACTGCTGCTATATGTTCGATATATAGTCCTCTTGTCGGTGCCATCACATTAGACTTGAGTTCGGATGGTATGTCTCCCCCCTGAGCCCCCCTCCCTTAGATCAAACTAACGGATGGAACCCTTTAAGATAGCATCAAGTCTGCAGCATCGACCGTCGCATATGGGATGATGAAATATTACACAGGAAACAACACCGGAGATGTTCCCGGTAACTTACCTTCCCCATACTATTGGTGGGAGGCTGGAGCTATGTTTGGTATAATGATCGATTACTGGTATTATACGGGCGACACCACATATAATGATGAAACTAAGCAAGCACTTCTACATCAAGCAGGCGACACTTATGACTTCATGCCGGTAAATCAAACAAAAACAGAAGGAAACGATGATCAGGGCTTTTGGGGCATGGCAGCTATGTCTGCGGCTGAGTCGAACTTCGATAATCCGGATTCTGATACACCGGGTTGGTTAGCAATGGCGCAAGGAGTTTTTAATGATATGGCGAGTCGTTGGGATAATTCGACCTGCGGGGGTGGGCTGAGATGGCAGATTTTCTCATTCAACTCCGGATATACTTACAAAAATAGTATTGCCAATGGTTGTTTCTTCAACCTCGGGTCTAGACTGGCGAGATATACGGGCAATGCGACTTATGCCGAATGGGCTGAGAGAACATGGAATTGGATGGAATCGGTGGGGTTGATTAGTGATACATATGCTGTCTATGACGGTACCTCCGATACGGAGAATTGCAGTAGTCTTGATCATGTGCAATGGACGTATAACGCTGGAGTGTATCTTTTTGGGGCAGCGATGATGTATAATTATGTAAGTGTACTTTTCCAGGTGGCTCTTATGGATCCTCAAAACCCCCAACTAACATTTTCTCCCGTCAGACAAATGGATCCTCGACTTGGGAAACCCGTGTTTCAGGTCTCCTGAACGCAAGCAGCGTTTTCTTTAAGAATGATGTTATGTACGAAGTAGCTTGCGAAGGTACCACCGCCGGTTGCGACACCGACGAACAAAGTTTCAAAGCCCACCTCTCCCGCTGGATGGCCGGTACCACTAAACTTGCCCCATTCACTCAAACCCAAATTATGACCTACATCAACGCATCCGCATCAGCTGCCGCTCTCCAATGTTCCGGCGGAACTGACGGCAACACTTGCGGCGAGCACTGGACGGCAGGAGCAACGTATGACGGAAAGTACGGCGTAGGAGAGCAAATGAGCGCGTTAAGTGTCATTCAAGCGACCTTGATCGGCAACGCGGTTAATCTCGTAACGAACAACACGGGTGGAACAAGTGTAGGGAATCCAGCCGGAGGTAGCGCAAGTACGACGTCGAGTGATGGGACGGTCGAAACGCCGGTTACAAGTGGTGATAGGGCGGGAGCTGGGTTCTTGACCGCGGTGATGGTGGCTGGCGTGCTTGGGGGTATAGGGTTTATGGTTATGGGCTAAGGGGAGACACGCAGAGAAGGGAAATCTTGTGTATACTGACTGGATGGTTGGTTGAATGACATGGCATTGGCGTTTTCGGATGGTCGGTTGGTCGGATCTTTTGTATTATTTTGATACTTATTTGAGAGGGACGAGACTACCTGCATTTGCATTGCATCGCATCGCATCGCATTGAGCATCTTATCTATTCATCTACATAAGCTAGTTAGCGTCAAGAATGTACTACCACGAAGCAGAGAGAGGTAGTACAGACAGCCAGCTAATCACTAGCATTTATTCCATTTATTCAAAACCCAAATCAAAACATACTATACTCTTCACTTGAGCAGGGAGCATCAAGAAGTTCGAAAAAGAATTATCTCTACAATTTTCAATATCCTTCATAACTCCAGATAACGCCGACCCAATCATGATTCAAACATGAATCGCAAAACAATAACCTGGACAGATGGCCGAGTGGTTATGGCGTGTGACTCAAGCTTAAGGCTTCGCTGGTCATTCTAAATCAGCGAGTATTCTCATGGGCGTAGCCCGCGGGGGTTCGAATCCCCCTCTGTTCAATGGATATCTTTTTCTCTTTTTTTAAGGAGGGGAAGGAGTGAAATCGAGGAATTATGTTTGAGGAGAGTTAGCTATTTTACTCTTTTGGGTTTAGGAGAGTGACAGGATATATAGATTGTTAGGGAAGAGAGGTGTGAAAGGAAAGACAAGGTTTTTTTTTTTTTTTTTTTTTTTTTTTTTTTTTGGATATGTGTTGAGCGGGGTGGTGGGGTCATGGGGAAAGTGCCAAGATTTTAGGGATACACAGAGCTTTATATGCGGTTTTCACAGACAACTTCAAATATGCAAGTTTCGAAGATCTTGTACAATAGACAAACATATACCTGGATTCGCAATTACCCAGCTGTGGGTTAGTGGCCCAAGTTCTGAGAAAGGACGAAGCACGAAAACTAAGGCTTTTGACGAAAGATACTTCGTGTCGAGTGTCCCTTTCGTTATAGACAGACTTTGTGTTTTTGAATGTGGACCTATGTTGTGAAATTAATCATGATACGCACTGTGGTTTACATCTGGTATGAATGACTCTGTGTGTATATTTGTTCACCCATTAATCATTCATTCACTCATTGATTCGTACATTTGTACGTCAAGTCATTTTTTCCCACTCACCTCCTCACTCACCTACTTGGTTTGCGTGGTTGTCAACTACCAAACCTAACTACCTACCTTTACCTTTTTCTCTCTCATACATCTCCTCTTCCGATCCATCTAGCCGCCTTCATTTCCCCTCTTTGATTCTCTCCTCCCCCCAATCTCTTAGCCCGTCCTCTACCACCCGAACCAAAACTTCACTGCCTTTCTGTGCTTCCTCCGCCAACTCACTGAAACTTACACGCTGTGTCCACCATTCCAGCCAGTTTTCTACACTTTCTCTTCCTCTCCCTTCTCCTCCTCGTCCGCCTCCTCCTTCCCTTGCTCCATCCCCTCTATACCCGTTCGCAGTATCTCCTTCCCATTCTCCAGTCTCAGCCCCAAGTAACCCCACACTAACATCCACCAGACCACCTCTCTCCCCACTACTAAACCAAAACACGGTAGCGCCGCAGCGAGCGCAAAAAGCGCGATGGGTAGAGGGATGCGTGCTGGTAAAGATACGGAGGGAATGGAGATTAGAGGTTGTGGGCGTGAGGTGGAGGGGTTCACTTTCTGGTTCCGGATCGGGGTCCGGGAGTGGAAGATTAGGGGGGGAAGAGGGTACAGATGAGGATGAGGGGACGAATATATTGGAGGAGGGGATGAATGCCCAGGGTTGGAAGGGGGCACCTGAGGTGAGAACACAGGTAGGACAGGTGCAGAGACCGGCGAGATATTTTGTAGTCTTGGAAGAGGAAGAGGAAGGGTGGGAGGAGCGGAGCCACCAAGTGTCTGAATTGGGGTTAGAGAGGATGTCTGGGTGAGTGGAATTGTAGGGGTGGATGAGATCGGGATAGGGTGTTGAGAGCTGGGTTGAAGAAGTGTCGGGTCGCGTTATGTGGAAGGAGACAGATTTGCAGTGGCATGAGGCGCGGAGAATATCAGATGGTAGCCCTGCATTTTGTTTCGAGGTATTCAGAGTTATTTTTCCCGTATGAATGATAGAGCCCTCCCCATCCAAAAAATGTCTGAATCCATCCCCGCGCAACCAATTCCTCAACCTAGCATCTTCCGCAGATCCCCTTGAATGTTTTGTACCTTTCCACTCCACAACCCCTTCTGTACGATTCAACAAAGCCGTCGCGATACTGTATTCATTCTTATTCAAATCATGAAACAGGCAATGCGCACCGCATGCAGAGCAGAAATAGCGGGTTCCGAACGGGGATGTTTTGTACGGCGTGAGGTTGTAGGTTGAGGGGTTGATGGTGCTGGTGAGTTGTTGGGAGAGGGTGATGTCGGAGAAGCAGAGGGAGCCAGTGACGAGGCGGCAAGAGCGGCAGAGGCAGAGATAGATGGGGATAGGGAGGCTCGAGATTGGAAAAGTGAGCGGGAGGTCGAAGGTGCGGCAGAAACAGCGAGCTGTTATAGTGATTGTCGGATTCGGGGTGGTTGTTTCCATGATGGCGATGACCCTAATGATTAGAATGGGATAACGAGATTTGCAGGAGAGTAGAGGAAATAATATGTTCTCAACACTCTTTCCTGCCTTCTAGAGGGTTTCTATGCGACCGACACGAATCGGCTTAATGCCACTTCGCTGTCGCTGATATTGATTGGTTTTCCCCGCAAAAGATGACGGCAGGAAGCATGAGGCTTCCCACGCTCATCACTGCTCCGCAGCAAATCAAGAGATAGGAGGGCTTCAGAACTGTATTGGCAGACGAAAATCCCAAACTCGCGATGCAGATCGTCTCGTTGCCTTGACGCCCTGCCGAAATCAATATATCCCTCAATTGGTGGAGCTCTGACAGTGAGGTTAATGCATGAGTAATCGAGGACTTGTAGACGCCGAACTTTCCTTATCAAGATTCTAGACGCTGTGGAGCTGTATACTGTAGTGGTGACCTGATCCGCTTCTTCCGATCCATTCTTTCCCCCTCTTGGCTTAGATTCTCCTGTGCATGCTCCCTCGTTGTTGCTTACGGACCGAAAAGTAATCACTTTAATCTACTGAGAGTAGCTCCAGGAACGGATACGGCCCTTGTACTACGTAAGTTAGAGAGGAGGTTAATTGTTCTCAAGCCGTGGTAAAGCTTCTGGTCTGTGTTGAAGACTGGGGAGCGTGTTGTTTTGATCCGAGACATTGACATTGACCTGAGGTTACCAGGTGGTATTGGTGCTGGTGTTGTTGTTGATGGTCAGAGTTCTTGCGGTACTGCAGTAAGACTGGGTCACATAATCAAAGTAGCACCGGTGCACTATCATCGACCCTCCGAGCCCTCTTGGTTAATTACCGCCGAAAACTGATCTTCGAGGGGGATTCTTGCGGATGAGGAAATACCAGAGGGATTATATCTCGCCAACACAAATCTCCTATCGTTCCGCCAAGTCCCAGCCCAATTGTTAACCTTGGGATCGTTGGAGAAAGTTTTCATTGCGCCATGGACGTCATACCAGTGGAAGGAACCGCCCAACAAGTCGACATCCGCTCTGACATCCGACCTGGGCGGCAACGGGTCAAACGAGCCTGCCAACCATGCAAATCGCGAAAGAAGCGCTGCGATGGCGCCGAACCTTGCGCTACATGTATTCGATACAATTACGAATGTCATTATGAGCTAGGTCCGCGCAAACGTCGTCGGCCAACATTGAAAGATCACGACACCGATCCTTCTCAAGGCCACAGCTCACCTGAGACGCATACTCGCGAAGAAAGAGCCGCGAGCGAAAGCGCTCATGTCCCTACAGGGGCGAAAGATGTGGATTGGGGAAAGGCGTTCGCGACGTCGCTGGCGCAGAAATTGAACGCCGGGAAGCTGGGTAAGCCGATGCTGGCGTGGAATCTGGGCCTAAAAGATGAACAACCGTATGCTCAACCCGCGATCACGAGGATTATCACGCAAGCAGAGATGGAACGACTGACTACTCATTATTTCAACGCGACTCATCAAATCTTTTGCATGTTCAACAGGGAGTTGCTAGACCAGAAAATTCAAGAGCGGTGGGGTGTGAACTTGAATTTATCGGATCCGCACGACCCAATTCTTTGCGGCATTGCGGCTTTGGGATCTCTATTCTCTGGCGGGGATCCGATACCAGCGGAAGCAGCATTGGTTGAATGCGCCAAGTCTACTTTGGAAAAAACAAGTGTGATGAACTATCCTTCGCGGCATCACGTGGTTGCCTGGGTATTAAGGACAACCTACCTACGATGTGCAGCAAATCCGCACACGGCCTGGCTCGCCAGCTGCATAACAATGCACATTATCGAAAGCGTCGGAATGGAGGACGACGGTAATGCCGACTGTGATGACCCCAACAAAGGTATCGGATGCGGTGTAATAAATATGAACCGTTTATTCTGGATGGCCAAGCTGATGAATTCCTGGATCGCCAACGATTACGGCCGTTCGAAAGCCACGGTTAAAATCCCCACTCCTCCATTTCCTGAACCCGTTGATGAAACGGACATCACGCTAGATTGTCTCCATTTGTTTGAGATATCGGAACGGCTGGATCAAGATGTTAGCCATTCTGCTGCGGAATTCGAGGCTGCTATAGCTCAGGTTTATAATTTCCAATCACGCTCATATGGAGTTACTCTTTCGCAGAGCAATTTGTGTTTGGGTCTCTATCGTCGTCTCCGACTGCTGGCTGGGAGTATCTCGGATACAACTGTGAAACAAGTCATTGCAATGGGTTGTAAGGGATTGGAAAGTGTGATGCACATGATCGGTCGGCGTCTACCCTGGTGGCATACTGCTAACGTCCCATTCCAATTCGTATGTGTCCTTCTGGCTATGGATACCAAAGAAGCTTTATCTCATATTGGCGATGCACTCGAAACACTTGAAGCAGTGGCGAAATGCTTTGCTACCAGATCGTTGATGGAAGCTTTAAACACAGTGCGCAAATTGGTTGAGCTATCGCAGAAGAAAAAACAAGAAGAGGTCAATATATTGGGTCAAGGATTGAGAAATCGTTCAGATGATATGCTTGATCATCAACAACAACCGGTTATAGATGGAAAACAGCTGGCGCAACAACCTTTGGCGAATATGAATGCAGGGCCGATATCGAATTGGAACTCGACGGATCTCTCGAATTTCGATTGGGATGCTTTTCTTACTATGGATATTCCGGTGCTGGAGGCGACGGTGGCGATTTGATGGTTGTGTTGACTCACGCTGTCAAGTGTAACTTGCTCGCTACATAGAGGAAATAGTTAATTCAACGATTCATGGCAATGTGAGATGAGGGAAAATGCGGGAAACATTTCATGGATTGGTTGTGGATGGTGTCAGGAGCTGCTTTGGTGACTGAAAACATTACAAAAAAACATGATTGATGGATTGTTGCGTGCAGTTCTATCAATCGATCCACGGAGTTTCTTCGTGCCCAAGGTATATGGTGTTGGTATTGGATATGGCTTGGATGTGGCGTTGTGTATATGTATCCCCTAAATTTTGGAGAGGGACGATACTTCATGAATAAAATTAATTCTCGTATCTATCACCACCTTGATTGTGTCGTTCTGTAGGTAGTGCCTTATGGAAGGTTTGATATACCCTTCGATAGGCTGGGCTGTGAAGACGCAGTGTACACAACCTCATTGCTGTAGTGCCGGAGAAGAAGAAAATGTGAATAACAATACCTTGACCCTTTCTCCTTGGATTGTCATGTTTTACCAAGATTGTTCTTATTCCTTCTTTACAACACTATGCTATCCTACACATTGCTGTACTATACTATGCTGACTCTTTAAACTTATCCCTTCCTCGCCTACTCAATCCTCCCCTCCAAATCCACTCCTCGCTCGGTAAGCCCTACCCACGCCAAGCCCCGCTATCGGCAGTCTCCCTCTCTCCTATACAAACAATCCTCACGATAACCTCGGGTTTCTTAAATCAACTCATCACATCGTCACATCACCGGTCTCACATTGCGCCGCCAAGACGTAAAATTGTTTCTCAGACTCCACTGTGAAAAATGGTAACTTACCGGTACGAGTATCGAAGTTGATTCTCTGGACCCTCAATAAGTTGTGGACTGATGATGCTGATGCTTGACTTGTATTAGTGCGGCGTCTGGATTCCATGTCATGCGATAGATGGACGGATGGGATGGTTCGACGAAAATGACAAGGAAGAGGACAAGAGGATTGATTGAGTTCCTGAACTGATCTTGAATTGATGCCGGGAACCTCTACCTCTCCAACCCAGAGTTAACCTACAGTAGCACCTCAGAAATCATTCTATCCCACCAACCAGTCTATCAGAAAAAGGAGGTGTAAGTATGTAACACAACATCCACCTGCACTATACACCAGAGGGGACAAGACAACATAATAGAACGACACGAATAGAAAACTCTCGTCCAGCGAGTCAGCCATTGGACACCACACCCACGGTATGTTCCTGGCTGCAAAACAATCCACCATAAAGGTTATCGCTCCTGAGCCAACATCCCGAGATATCCCCACTCAAAAACCTCCCCACCCTCTGATTGGCTACTCCCATCGGATGTCGAACGGCTAAGTAGGATGTTTTTTTTTTTTGGATGCTGTCGAAGGATCTCTGCCATGTCATGGAATGGAAGGTTTGTTTCTTTTGAGGCTCGAGCGTTTGGAGATGGTGAGAATATATATAGGGGATTGATGCCCCGGATGACAAGAGGTATACTTTTGGTGTGGTAGTTTAGTGTACGTCCCTTGGGTTGATCGCTTTTGTATTTATATACATATAGACCAGTGCTCAGATTGGCGATAGACTTGTTTATTTATTTATTCTCTTCTTTCCTCTATAAACCATTCCGTACCATACACATCCATCCAACCAACCAACCATCAACCATGTCCGCCGAAGAAGCCATCCTCACACCTCTCCCCCCTCTCCAGCGCACCCTAACCCACACTTCCACTCCTCCCTCCTCGCCTCCCCTACATCCCCATGCAACACACGCCTCCCACAGAGACAAACCCACCCTCGACCCCGCTCTCGACATCAACCTTCCCTACCGCACCCTCTCTCCGCAAGCCAACCTCGCCGAATACCTAACTGAAAAACCCTCCGGTGAGATTCCCGCTTCGGGACGCAAGACCCCCGATGGGAAGAAGGAGTACCAGCTTGTGACGTTCTGGCCTGATGACCCGGAGAATCCAAAGAATTGGTCGAAGGTGTATAAGTGGTATATTACTAGTATGTTTTTGCTTTTCTCTTTTTGGTTGCTTTGATAAGGTTTGATTTGAGTTGGTTTGTTGTGCTGTTCTGCTTGTTGATTGCAGACAGAGAAGAGAGAAGAGAGGCTAATGATTTTGGTGTATTGTAGTGGTGGTGGCTATCACTTGTTTTGTCGTGGCGTTTGCTTCATCGGTCATTACGGCGGATCTTATTGGTGTAAAGAAGGAGTTTGGGGTTTCAGAGGAGGTGGCTTTGGTTAGTATAACTGTGTTTGTAGTTGGATTTGGTATCGGTGAGTTCCCTTTTCTCTTCTCCCCTTTTTCCTTCCCCGCTCTCACACACTGTTCATCTACTAATACCCTTTCTCACCCCCCTAGGCCCTATGGCCTTTGCGCCCCTTTCTGAAATCATCGGCCGCCGCCTCATCTACGGCAGCACGCTCCTCCTCGCCGTAATCTTCATCATCCCCTGCGCCGTCTCCGACAATATCACCACACTCCTTGTCTGCCGCGCCCTCGACGGTATCTGGTTTTCCGCGCCCATGACCCTCGTCGGCGGCACACTCGCAGACCTCTGGCGCACCGAAGAGCGCGGTATCCCCATGGCCGCCTTCTCCGCAGCCCCCTTCATCGGCCCCGCCATCGGTCCTCTCGTCGGCGGCTTTCTCTCCGACGCCGCAGGCTGGCGCTGGCTGTACTACATCCAGATAATTCTCGCCTTTATCGCCTGGGTGCTGATTACCTTTACGGTTCCCGAAACCTATGCACCAACGATTCTTGCTCGCCGCGCCAAGAAAATGCGCCAGGAGACCAACGACCAATCACACGTCACAGAGCAGGATATCGACTTGAGACCCCTTTCCGAGCGTCTCCGAATCTTCCTCGTCCGTCCCTTCCAGCTGCTTTTCGCAGAACTCATCGTCTTCCTGATCTCGCTGTACATGTCTGTTCTCTACGGTCTCCTATACATGTTCTTCGTCGCCTTCCCTATCATCTACCAAGAAGGCAAAGGCTATTCCGCCGGTATCACAGGTCTCATGTTCATCCCTCTCGCTCTCGGCGTTCTCTGTTCCGCGGCGTGTGCCCCTCTGGTCAACAAACACTATCTCTCCATCTCAGCGAAATACAACGGCAAGCCCCCCGCTGAAGTCCGCTTGATCCCCATGATGTGCTCCTGTTGGTTCATCCCCATCGGTCTCTTCATCTTCGCATGGACGTCCTACCCACACCTACACTGGATCGGCCCCGCCATCGGCGGCTTCCCCGTCGGGTTCGGATTTATCTTCCTGTACAACTCGGCGAATAACTACCTGGTCGATTCGTACCAGCACCAAGCGGCGTCGGCGCTCGCGGCTAAGACTTTCCTGCGATCGTTCTGGGGCGCGGCCGTGGTGCTGTTTACCGAGCAGATGTACGCTCGATGCGGGTACCAGTGGGCGAGTAGCATCTTAGCATTTATTGCACTGGCGTGCTGTGCGATTCCGTTTGCGTTTTGGACGTGGGGCGCGCAAATTAGGAAGAGGAGTCGGTTTGCGTATTCTGGGGATGATGATGAGGAGATGGCGGGGGGAAAGGCAAGTGATGGGGAGTTGGAGAGACAGAGGAGTTACGTCAGTACTCCTTAGATTGGACAGCGGAGATTGATGCGTAGGTAGATTGGGAGCAGTGGTTGTGTGAGGTAGAGAGGTGCTAAAGGATGAGATGAATAATGGTTGTGACGCACTTGTTTGAGTATGGCGGCGTTTTGGAAAGATGAAAGATAGAGAGATTCCCCACATGTTTTGTATATACCAAGAACCTTTTTGAAAAGATGTTGTGAGTTAGATAATATAAAGAAATAACGGAGTTTTAAAACATTGAAATTGTAGCCGTACAAAATGAGAAATTTTATTGAATTTTAGAAATCGGAATGTTCTGTTATGGTGGTGTTACCAGACTTACCTATCTAAGAAATTTTGATTGTGTTCAAAATGTTCAAATGCATATAAGGTATCTACCAGCGAATTTGCATTCTTTGGACTGTAGCAATTATTTGTAAAAGACAAAAAAGGATCCATGAAACGCTTTCCAGTAGTAATTAGTCCCTCTGTTCCTTGCTCTCACCAAGGAGGCAACTCTTTATTTCCTCGTTCATTATCATAAAGTGATATCTTGATTGCCATATCTAACAACACAGCTTAGAGCTCGGAAACGAGGTGATCCCATCCCTTGGATAGATTTGCTGATGTGGAAGGAAATACTCAAAAGTCAATGAATGGTGCTAGTTCGTATAATTAACTTGTCATGCCCGGGAGAACAATTTGTTTCAGCTTAGGCAATGCGCTATACCGTCGTTCAGACTTCAAATATGGTTCGTCCCCACCTCGAATCTCACTTCATCTCCTCAAATCAATACTAGATCGCGAGAGCCCATCCAGACTTGGTCTCACCGAGTTGCTTGAACTGCGTCGTCTCCTGGCTCGGGATTCGTCTGGACTTTTCGGATTCAGACCAGATGTGCGAGCGAACAGGTTCAATATGTCAGAGAGAGAAATAACTCCTGTCAATCGGCCAGAAATACGCGCGCCGGGCAAGGCGGCAGCTGAGACGGCGGGAAAAGAAGGTGATGGTGGGACAGATCCGGAGAGTGGTTGGGCAATCACAGCACTTTGTAAGGAAGGCGTCGCGGGGGCAGACGGAGAGGGAGACGCTGACTCGACTACCCACATTCGGTGGGATCTGGTAGCAACAAGTTTAGCGACTGTATGAGCCAAAGTGGAATAAGGATTGACGTGGAAGACTATGTTTGTCAGCGTAGCTCGGATATTAAATTGACTGTCTGCATACCTGGGAATGAGTCTTTGCCATCACCAATTCCCCTTTCACTTAGTATGACAGAGATAAAGTGAATGCAGGTAGATTGGAGTAATGGTAAACTGCTTGTGTTTGTGAGAAGTCTCGTATCGGCTGTAGAAATGTTTCCGACGACATTGGCAGCATTATCTACTACAGCAACACTTGACACACCTTCATTGCTCATCAATTGAAGAGCATCGGTCAAGAGTTTGTCACCACTGTAAGTTTGTCAGTACAAGAATTTCGCGCATACTTACACCCAAGACTTACTTAATAGCAATAGCATACTGGGTTCCAATATTCAAGTCGCGTAGAATAGTAGGATAAAGTTGATCAATGGCAGGAAAGCTGCTACCATTGTCCCACAAGAATTTCACCAACGTCCATTGACTCAAAATGCCCACCACAATTCTAGTGCCAGGCTTACAAACAAGTATACGATGTACGCCGCTACCAAATATTTCTATCGCTTTCGAGAGATCTTCGGTCTGGGATAATGTTGTGAGTTGCTCCTTTTTGGCAAGTGTAACCACTTCTCGAAGGGGGATTGGAATGCCCTCGCGGGCTTTGCTGGCTAGCTGTGAAAAAGATTCTGTCTGATCCTCTTCTGGATTTGCTAATCCGAGGACGACTAGAAGGTACGCGTTAAGGTCATTGTAATCGAAGCTATCGCATGCAACTACGGCATTTGGTGTTTCGCGGATTAAAATAACATTTGGCGGTCCGAAATCGATCAATGCCTATAGTACGTAACTCAGTATGATGGTTTATAGTAGTTTGAAGGAGGTGCCTACCTTTGTAGCTTGCTCAACGCCAGTATCTAATTCGGCCCATCGCACATCAGACTCTTGTACAAGCTCGCCGACCTGTATCTGTCTCCAATCCCTTCCTGTGAATCGCGGATCCCCAGATTTTGGAGTCGGCGGATGGTTCAGAAGCTCTTGCACAGCAGCTTGGGTAAAGGAAAGGTGTCTTTGAGTTCGTGGTGAATGTCGCAAGTTTTCAGCGAAGCTAGAACGGTGGCTGCTGATATGAGCTGGATTATTGTTGCTGGGAGATGCAGTGCTCTGCCTTGAGGGGGGATCGAAGATTGCGCGATCTGCCATGGCAGAGGAGCGGAAACAATCGAGAGTACGTTGTGGGCGGGTGTCGCGTGAATTATGAATGCGCCGGGGATGCTGATGTCGTTGTATTGTTGTGTGGTGAAATCGGTTGGTTGTCGATGTTATGTATTTCTCGAGAGGAGAGGAGAGGGGTAGCAACGATGCACTAGCTTCTTGTCAAGAAGCTGGCAGAACTACGGTCTACGATCGATGTTGAGTGATTCAACATAATCTCCAATAGCCATACAATGATCTCGTATACGAGGAAGGGATAGCATGATAGCAATACGGGACGAATAAATATCAAGATTTACGGGCACAACAGGTTTTATCAAGTGAATCAATCATCCAGCATCCACGGTACCTCGGGGGTGGGGTACAGCAGGAGGTGTGTTCTTTGCTGTATGGTGATGTTTGTACGGGCGACCCTGGAAGGAACATGAACCGCGACCCGTGAACACGATGAATGCGCGAATTCATACAGCTGCGTACACTATAAGACAGCGCCAACGTGTGAGCGGTTCATGGCAAGATCGAGATTTGAAGCTGTAGAGGACTTTATATATGGTAGCCAACAGCACCTCCACAGTACCTACAGTAGTAAATCCTACCTCTCACCTTGCGTAGCCATTCCTTGCAGCGACTAGAGCAGCCAGCAGCCCTCGCCTGGCCCACCAGCACTCACCGGCGTCTACCTTCGTATGATATCCACACCCGACACCTACATGGCAGGCTCCTCGTTTCGCCTTCGCGTTCCTGGACAGGGCAATGGCAAATCGCTGCTTCCGAAATCGACAAAACTGAGGCGCTTCATCATACTCGTATACGCGGCGGTACTATTGTGGCTGCCTTGGTTGCTGAGGCGCAGGTTGTTTGTTAGTCGGTGGTTGGTGAGGGGCTCGCTCAGGCTAGAGAGGCAAGGAGGGGTAAGTGGAGTGTATCGATAACAATTCCTCGTGTCTTTCCGCGATCCTCTCCAGTCAGTCCGCCAAACGCAGTCCAGAAGCAAACCATCTCGCACACCTGCTATGACATAATCCTGATGAGTTATTGTGGAGAGGAGCGAGGTTGAGGTTGAGCTGAGGTTGTGGCTGTGGTTGATATATTGAGTTGTAAGGGTCCAGTCAGTCCAGCGAAAAGGAAGCCGGGGTTTGTTTGATAACAGCCGCCGATGACTTGTTTGAATGGTGCTGCGAACTGGTCAAAGTGGTCAGACTGGTCAGACTGGTCAAACTGGCTCAGGACAACATGACCGACCAAGTAGAGAGTACATCGATGACTCAGCATCTTTACTCAAAATTGATAGGTGACGCGCTAAAGGCCGTGTACCATAAACTTGCCGGTTGGCGGCCGAAGGCTTGACGATAGAGGTTGCTGGTCTCCCAAAAAAATCAAAGGGAGCATTTTGAAAAATCCCCCCCCCCCCCACTTAAAATTTATCGTACCCAACATTCAAAGCTTCCTTCAAACAAAGGACTTTCTTCTCCTTACTTCTGCTCTCAAATCCAATCTTCCGTCGACTCTCCCAAGGTCCATTCATCATACTCTATCTGTCTTCAAAGCGTGCGAAGAGCCAGGCGCACCAAATGCGAATGCGCCTCGCGCTCCTGTAACAGCTTTAACCTGAATTATTTTTCCCGTTTTGTATCCTCTCCCTTGACTCCACCACCACCCCGCCTCGAGTCTGTCTACCTACAACATCATCAACATGTCTGTTCTTCCCCCAGATGCACATGCAGAGCTCGCTCAACTGCTCTCTGCACTGCAGTCTCCCGACAACAATGTTCGTGCACAGGCAGAGGATCATTTGGCGAATAACTGGACTGCTACCAAACCTGAGATGCTATTGATGGGCTTGGTCGAACACATTCATGGGTCGAACGACGCAACGGTGAGGATAAATATCGGAATTCTGCTGTTTCTGTGGATGCACATTTACTGATCCGGATCAATCTACCAGACACGATCGTTTGCGTCTGTCATCTTCCGCAGGATAGCCTCGAAATCACGCAAGTTAGATAACAACAACACCATCGAGCTATTCCTCGCCCTGCCCAGAGAACAAGCACATGCCATCAGATCAAAGTTGCTGGAAGCTTTGGGTGCTGAGAAGGAAACTACTGTGAGGAACAAGATTGGTGATGCAGTTGCTGAAATTGCTAGAGAGTACTCGGACAATAGTGTGTTTTTCACCAACAAAAATTTTGTGCAATGTCATGGAGGTGTTTTGTGTCTCTAACTTTGTGTAGGTGAACAATGGCCGGAGATATTGGGTGTTTTGTCGACTCTTAGTATGTCAACAGTGGCTGGGCAGAGAGAGATTGCGTACCGCATCTTTGCTACCACTCCAGGAATAATCGAAAAACAGCATGAGGATACAGTCCTTTCCGCTTTCACGAGAGGATTCAAAGATGATAACACAGCCGTGGGTCTATCGGTTCTCTTGGGTGCTTATGCATTACTGACGTAGTTCTCAAGGTTCGTTTGGCAGCCATGGACGCATTCGCTTCATTCTTCTCGAGTCTCAACAAAAAGTCGCAGGTTAAATATTATGCCCTTATTCCAGAAGTGCTTTCGGTTCTACCACCTCTGAAGGAAGCTCAAGATTCTGACAGCCTTGCCACGGCAATGATTTCGCTCATGAACCTCGCTGAGGTTGCGCCGAAGATGTTCAAGCCATTGTTCAATAACTTAGTGTCGTTCTGTGTCGGGTTGATCCAAGACAAGGAGTTCACTGATTCGGCGCGTCAAAACGCTCTCGAATTGATGGCAACTTTCGCAGACTACGCCCCAGGAATGGTCAAGAAAGACCCTAGTTTTACTAGCGACATGATCACTCAATGTTTGAGCCTCATGACGGATATTGGAGCTGATGATGACGACGCGGCGGAATGGAATGCTTCAGATGATGTGCGGACCCCTAAGAAATCGATTGGCTGCAAACGCTGACCTGAAACAGATGGACCCTGAAGAAAGTGACTTGAACCACGTTGCTGGCGAGCAATGTATGGATCGATTGGCAAATAAGCTTGGAGGTTCGGTAATTCTGGCACCCACATTCAACTGGCTTCCAAGAATGATGCTCTCTGATGCATGGAGGGATAGACATGCGGCTTTAATGGCAATCTCTGCAATCTCGGAAGGCTGCAGAGACTTGATGATAGGAGAATTAAACAAAGTGTTGGAGCTTGTCGTTCCAGCTTTGAGAGATCCACATCCTCGAGTGCGTTGGGCCGGATGCAATGCCTTGGGTCAGATGAGTACAGATTTCGCGGGAACCATGCAGGAGAAGTACCACCAGGTTGTCGTACCCGCCATCATTCCGGTTCTCAAGAGTCCTGAGCCGCGTGTTCAAGCCCATGCCGCTGCAGCCCTCGTCAATTTCTGCGAAGAAGCAGAGAAGACCACTCTCGAACCTTATCTAGATGACCTATTGACCAATCTCTTTCAACTCCTACAAAGCGAAAAGAGATACGTGCAGGAGCAGGCTCTCTCGACCATCGCAACGATCGCTGATTCAGCTGAAGCTGCATTCTCAAAGTACTACGATACTCTGATGCCATTACTATTCAACGTATTGCAACAAGAGAGCACAAAGGAACTTCGCCTACTCCGCGCAAAGGCTATGGAGTGTGCCACCCTCATTGCTCTTGCCGTCGGAAAGGAAAGATTGGGTGGAGATGCGATGAACTTGGTGCAGTTGCTAGCTACCATTCAACAAGGCATTGTAGATCCTGATGATCCACAAGCTCAATACCTTATGCACTGCTGGGGACGAATGTGCAGAGTTTTGGGTTCTGACTTCCTTCCTTTCTTACCTAGTGTCATGCCTCCTCTTATGGAGCTGGCTCGCGCCAAGGCCGATATTCAGCTTCTCGACGACGAGGACGATGTTGAAGCAGTTCAGCAGCAAGAGGGCTGGGAGCTTGTTCCTCTCAAAGGAAAGGTAATTGGTATCAAGACAAGCACCCTTGATGACAAACATATGGCTATTGAGCTCCTTGTTGTTTATGCTCAGGTTCTGGAGGGAGCATTCGCTCCATATGTTGCCGAGGTCATGGAAAACATCGCTTTGCCAGGTCTAGCATTCTTTTTCCACGACCCTGTCCGCGTGGTTTCCGCAAAGTGTGTGCCACAACTCCTCAATTCTTACAAGAAGGCATTTGGTGTTGAATCATCTCAGTTACAGGGTCTTTGGAACGGTACCATCATCAAGATCCTTGAGGTACTTAGTGCTGAACCAGCAATCGACACCCTCGCTGAGATGTATCAATGCTTTTACGAATCCGTTGAAGTTATGGGTAAAAACTGTCTTTCAGAACAACACATGCAACTATTTATGGATTCTGCTCACTCTGCTTTGGAAGATTACAAAGACCGTGTGGTGGTTAGAGCCGAAGAGCGGGCTGAAGCGAACCGAGAAGAAGGTGATGAAGAATCTGAGGAGGTTCTTTTCGCGATTGAAGACGACCAAACGCTACTCTCTGACATGAACAAGGCATTCCATTGCATCTTTAAAAACCACGGCCCTGCATTCCTACCATCGTGGGAGCGCCTGCAAACTACATATGCATCTTTCCTCGTCAGCGAAGATCCCACGCAAAGACAATGGGGTCTGTGCATTATCGACGATGTCCTCGAATTCTGTGGTGAATTGAGCTGGAAGTACAGCGAAAGCATCATGAAACCTTTGATTGCCGGATGTCAAGACCCCGCACCCGCTAATCGTCAAGCTGCTGCTTACGGCATCGGTGTTGCAGCACAAAAAGGTGGGCCACAGTGGTCTCAATTTGTGGGCGGCGCCATTGAACTGTTGTTTAACGCCACCCAAGTTCCTAACGCAAGGGCTGATGATGACGTCTACGCAACTGAGAATGCCTGCGCAGCTATTGCCAAGGTCTTACATTTCAACCCAACAAATGTTCCAAACCCACAACAAGTCATTAATGCATGGATTGATACTTTACCCGTTGTGAACGATGAAGAAGCCGCACCTTATGCATATGCTTTCCTTTCACAATTGATTGAGCAGTAAGTTCTTAATCAAGCGTAAAATCCCCCCTTGCCATGACTGACATTCATAGACAAAACCCGGCCGTTACCTCGCAAGCACCTAAAGTGTTTGCTTTCGTCGCCCAGGCCTTGGAAGCCGAGACATTGCAAGGCGCTACCGCGAACAGAATTGTTGAGACAACCAAGGCACTCCTCCGGATGGCAGGATTAGACCCAGGCCAACTGCTACTGCAGCTTGCACCAGAAACTCAACAGACAGTCCGCGCATACTTTTGATGATTTCTTTGTTGATACAGGGTTGGGATTTACAATTTGTATGGGAGACGAAGGATATGGTGTGAGCAACGATGATAGAACGATACCATGTGAGCACGTATATTTCCGGATTTGTCTTGGGATGGGGGGAAGGTGTTGGCTGGTCATCATCATTTAAAGTCATTTTTGACAGGCATAGCGAAGAAGAAGGGCGTAGTTTGCGAGGATGGATAGGAACGATTAAATTCAATTGGGGAAAGAACAGGAATGTGTGAAGATTAAGCGGCGAAACTGTTTCCTTTTGTATGTCAGATCAGAATATCTCGCCGAGGTGGTAGTGAAGTTTCGAGTCGAGACAAGCCAAATTCAAAAGCCGAAGTGTTCAACAAATCTTCTAGATGACGATAATCCAAACCTGCAACCATAGGGACGAAATAGGTGGGATCATCAGCTGGGCGGCAAAGATTAGTGAAATGTGCGAAAACCGCTCATAACTAGATGATACTCAGTTACTCCTGGGAACCTTTTGTCACACAAGCAAAGTCCAATCAATCGCAACTGTTACATAAAATGGATGAGACAAGAAAAATGACACATTTGACTAAGTTACAGCAGACAAAGCGAAGATAAACAACTTATTGCGGAAATAGCGACGACACAGTACAGTAGGACAGGAAGAGCAAGAGCGGGGTGGGATGGGGCTACCATTTCCACGGGTTCATCCATGTGATCTTAATATAGCCATGCGATTCTTACGATAACCCATGATTCCCATGACCTGGAACGGCAAAGTGTATGTGCATTCGGGATGACTATGGAACGGACGTAGGGCAGAAACATTGGAAGTGGGCCGGCCCAATGAAAATGCGCTGTTTGGAATGCGACATGTTGGGAATACAGTCAGATAATAGATAATTGTTCAGCTGCGAGGCAAGGAATGAGGGGGAGGGGCTTGACATTGGGGTACAGTGGCGTAGCGTAGAATCGAACGTGAGGCTCGGATTTCGAGTTTGGAAGGCCGGGAATAGTTCCATGGTGCAACTTGTACGAGCACCGTGTGATGGCAATTTGTGATATTCGTTGCCCCCGCCCATCCACCTGTTGTCCGATTTATATTGTGTCTTGCTCACGAGGCACATTTTGAGGATTTGCAGCTGTCTGTCAACATCTTTCCTAGCCTGGTACTACCCTTTTCATCTGGTGATACCTGTTACGCCCATACGAACCCAACGACCTTCCTCGTAGGTAGCATCTATCTGCCACAATTCCCGGAGTCTCATGCCCGACCGACCTATCAAAGCATCGGGAAATATTGACAGCAGCAGCTTCTTTCCTTCAACAATATCAAGACGAGGGCTATCGGCCGTGTTACACCGCATCTGGGTGAATCCAAAAAAGCAAAAACATTCCTTAGTTATTGCGGATAGTGCGGATATTCTTCAACAACACCATTTGGCATAACCTGAATAGTCGGGCAATCACGGACGAGCATTCAGATCTATCAGTATTGTCCTATCGTCGACTATATCAAAGCTCGAAGACTCACCCGAAGCCGAAGAACAAGGTCTCTCTTTCGAGGCTGTCATTCATCGCTGCCGCTCACACAAATAAAAACAGCCGAGCTTTTTAGTGCTATCCGTTGATGCCGGAAGGTTACGGTCCAATAGAACTACGAGTACATACTCACTGCCTGCCGACTCTACGACCACAACCATCATCTGCTCGATAGGAGTAGAAGTGCACTTGCTCTTCACTACTAGGTGCGGCAGTGCAAACAGCGAACAGCAACCAGCAACCAGCAAACAGCAAACGCCAGTGCGAGTACGTCTCATGCTAGATGCTAACAAGGTTACTCTATTTTACCTCTGACTCGCAAACGCCCCCGTCCGCACAGAGCATCGCAAAGGAAATCCCCTGTCGCATTCACGTTCACCATCCTTATTCGCATTATTCGTATATTCTCTACTTTCCCTATATCCACTACCCGGTACTACGCATATGCGACTACTTTGAAAATCAACAGACGCACCACGAAAGCTCTGATACAGTGGCCTAGTTGTGGCGAAAGATATCAAAGTCAAAACTTGCCTCGACCTCTTAAATATTGCTCCACTATCGGGGCCCCCGCTGGTTTTATTCCCGAACGCAATCAGCTCCTCGACAACCCCCCAAAAAGGACTCCGACAATATTCCCTCGCAAGAAACAAAAAATAAGAGGAATTTCGGAGCGTCTTCTTGCATGCGACAGATGATTGTGACGCTTGAGAATAATGGCATCGAACTCGGCGAGTTCCTAATTCAATCGATACAAAAGTTTTCGGGCCCTTGAGTGAAAGGGTGAGGGCAAAAGGGAAAGGGTTCAATTTCTCGAATAGGGTTGAGGGGCAGATGTGGACATCATGAACAACTTCTTTGGTACACAGCTGTCGCAGGAAGACCTGCAGCGTCGGGTCGCTCAACGCAGGTCTTTATCGAGATCGATAAGCACGCCGCAAGCTCGACAGCAGCAACAGCACCACCACCACCAGCAACAGCAGCAGCAACAACAGCAGCAGCAGCAGCAGCAGCAGGTGCAATCACGACACCAGTCTCCGATGCAATCCCCGGTTTCTACAATGAGCATGGGCAATATGATGGTTGGAGGAGACACTTTGGACGATATTATTATGCAGAACAATAATGAGATGCAACGGCGGCAGAGTTATTCACAAACTTACTCGCAGGATAATGATCGAAGATCCTCGATGTTGGAATTTGGTGCTAGCGATGCCGGTTTAAATGGGTATCAGTTCGGCGACCCAACGACGACGACAGAACATTCGCATCTACGACGACAGTCGACGGGCGAATTAGATTTGGGCATGGGCTTTGGAAACATGGGTTCCGGGATGAACATGCAGATGGGACAAATGGGATATTCCAATGGTATGCAGTCAAATATGATGCCTATGGATACAGTAAACGGATACTCGTCGGAACTATCGGCAAGCATGGTACCTGGCATGATGGGTTACGTTCCTATGGGTATGGATGGTATGTCTCAAGCCATGTCCCAGAGCTCGACGCCGATGAGTATGTTTGCGCCGAACAGTTTTACACCTACGTATGGTTCAAACGGTATGGATTCCATGGGTTCTGATTTCTTAATGCCAAATCAAGATGGCTTAAGAGGTCTCTCAAATGATGGCAATAATGAGAACGACGACATGATCCCGTCGGTACCAGGTCTCACTTTACACGATAATGTCATCGGTCACTCGCCCGCTAGTATGACGAACATGGGCCAGAATATCGTTGACTACAATTCTCCCCCACCTTCAGCGTTACTCTCCAATAATGGCGTCCAATCAAATTCGAGCCTTATGCCTGTGAATGCGCCAACACCGTCGACTTTGAAAGACGTTGACCCGAAACCAGAGCCATCTTCGTCGGCTCTAGCGATCTATTCAAGTACTGGATTCGATATGCTTGGTGCATTAATGCGAGTCGCTACAAGGAAAAACCCTGTCGTACAAATTGGTGCGGTCGACTTGTCTTGCGCTTTCGTTGTCTGCAACTTAGACGAACCGGATTGTCCCATCATATATGTTTCTGACGTTTTCGAGCGACTGACCGGGTACTCGCGGCATGAAGTTTTGGGCCGAAACTGTCGATTCCTCCAATCTCCAGATGGAAAAATACAGGCTGGCATGATGAGAAATCATACTGATAATAATGCTGTCTACGAACTGAAGAAAAGTATAGAGGAAAGAAAAGAAGCTCAGCAAAGCATTATCAATTACCGGAAAGGGGGTCAGCCATTTCTAAACCTGTTGACGATGATACCTATCCCGGCAAACGATACAGATCCCACTTTGCGCTTAGTCGTCGGGTTCCAAGTCGATGTTGTATTGAAACCGGACAGTGTCGACGTGGACGGAAATGGTGGAAACTATGCAATTAATTACAAGCAGGGTACATTACCACCATACGTGTGGCAACCACCACAGCCAGCAAACAGAACAGTAGATGCTGGACAAACTATCAGTCGAGACGATGTTTCTGCAGTTCTGAACTCTTTTGAAAACGGCAGCGATCCGGAACTTACGAAGAGAATGTGGGATAAGGTACTACTAGAAAACACGGACGATGTTGTTCATGTTCTCTCCCTAAAAGGACTCTTCCTCTACCTTTCGCCATCATGCCGACAGGTCCTGGAATACGATTCATCGGAATTAGTCGGAACTGCCTTATCGTCTGTCTGTCATCCTAGTGACATTGTCCCCGTTACTCGAGAATTGAAGGATACGTCTACTGGAGCGACGGTAAACGTAGTGTTTCGCATTCGTCGCAAGAACAGTGGTTATACGTGGTTTGAAAGCCATGGCTCTTTATGTGTGGAGCAAGGCAAAGGTCGAAAATGTATTATCATGGTAGGTAGAGAAAGGCCCGTGTATGCCCTCAACCGCACCGACATGACCAAATCCGGAGGGTTCGGTGAAAATGAGTTATGGACAAAGATTTCCACATCCGGCATGTTTTTGTTCGTGTCATCTCACGTACGTCCACTATTGGATCGCCAGCCGGACGAGCTTATCGGCACGAGCATACAAGCCTTAATGCGAGCTGATTCTAAGGTCGAGTTTGGTCGTGCGCTCGAGAAGGCAAGAACAGGAAAGATTGTGACGTATAGGCATGAAATTTTGAATAAGCGAGGTCTAGTTCTACAAGCCCAAACATCACTATATCCAGGAGATGCCTCTGAAGGACAAAAACCTACTTTCCTTGTCGCGCAAACACGATTCATCAAATCCTCCTCTCGAACTGTAGCACCTGCGTCGGGGGCCAATACCCCACATTTCCTTGCGAAATCCATTATTCCAGCAAACAAACCACCCAGCATGCCCACTGAAGCAACCACAACCAGCCTTTCCTCGGGTACTTCGCAGTCCGATCCGCATCATGAAATGATGTCTCCTGGCTCTACTACATATGGCCCAGTTACTCAAGCTGGAGGCGGTGGACTTCCAATCGGATCTCAAGATGTAGCGTTGGCATCTGAGGACAACATTTTCGACGAGTTAAAAACAACTCGTTGCACAAGCTGGCAATATGAACTTCGACAGATGGAAAAGAGCAATCGATTACTGGCGGAAGAACTAGCGACATTATTATCAGCCAAAAAGAAACGCAAGCGAAGAAAGGGAGCGGGTAACCTACAGAGAGATTGCGCCAACTGCCATACAAAAAATACCCCGGAATGGAGAAGAGGACCTAGTGGAAACAGAGATCTGTGCAACAGTTGTGGGTTAAGGTGGGCGAAGCAGGTGAGTCCTGATGGTTCTGATGCACCATTGACAATTACTACTCCTACTCGATCATCATCCTCCTCCACATCGCGAGGTTGAGAATTTCATGACATATTCACTGTCATGTATCGATATCATTCAATAAAAAAAAGGTCGACGGGACAAGGTGCCCTTTTCTTTCAAAATATCGTAGGCACTTAGCTGCTTCACGCCCTTTTCTATTTATTTTGTTTGCTATATTTATTTTGTGTTGTATTGTATCATACAAAAACCTTGCGCTGTCGACTAACTCGAAATCTTTGTCTCATTTCTGTTCAGACTGGTCGCGTATCTCCCCGTACATCAAGTCGTGGTGGCACAATCAAGAACGATGAAGCAACGAGCAAAAAATCCAATTCCCCGATCCATTCGTCGCCGTTGCAGAAAGAACTCTCACAGTCCAATACACCGAAACAGAATCTTAGCCCGGGTATCGACAATGCGAACAATGGTGGGTTGAAGGGAAGTGGAACGGCGATTCCAGCAAGTCTTGGGGGGAGGACGACGCAGGAGAGTATGCCGGTTCATAAAAAAAGTCTGGGGTTTAACGAGGGGGGAAAGTCCGGAATCACGAATATTAGTGAGGGGAAGGAAATAGATCCATGAGTTTGGTTGAGACGTTGGGAAAGGGAAAGTTCAATAGAGAGTATATTGAAAAGAGAAACATTTTTCGGGTGCGGATATAATGGATTGCGGAGGGGATATCATTAGGTTAAATGGATCTGATTGGGACCAACATGGATGCATAGAGAGAACGCAACGACTTTGGGATGGACTGGGATGACGGGTAAATTGGCCCGCCGGACGTATGTGGTTTATTATATATACCGTCATGGACACAAGAAAAATTTCCTGATTATTGGAGGTGTTGTGGGGGAGGTGGCGCTAATGAATTTTCTTTTTTGTCTGTGATTAAATGGTCGATACATTGTGGGTATGATGATCGCTCCATTTAGCTCGATTTTATTTGGTTCGGCGTTAGTGTGATTGTTGTTTGGTTGATCTGGAACGAGAAGGAGGGTGGAAAGGAAGTGATTGGAACGCGAAAGGGAGGTTCTTTTGTGTTGGGTTACGAGGGAGGGTAGTTGAATATATTGCCAGCTAGGTAATTGTGGTGAACTGGATCACAGAGATATACATGGACGAAGGGGTAGTGGGACTTTATTATGGAGATATGAAATAAAAAAGCAATTTAAATCAAAGTATGATGCATTGGGTTGAATGTAGGGTGTGGGTGGGTGATTGGGAGATAGAAGAGATGCGTATAGAGGCCTAAAAGTGGTGGATTGAATGAGAGTATGGTATTAGGACGGGGATAGATCCAGATATGTGATATGTGATGGCGTGAGGTGTTGTGGTGTCTAAATCCATCGAACTGGCTCTCCCAAGTGGGATAAGACGTTCGTGTATTAGAGTAGGTGTTGGAAACAAGGAATCGGTTAGTTCATCGCATGAAAAGGAGAGACTGCCTGCGCTGTTTTGGTGATGTTATGAAGTCAAACTTTTATTCTCTTTATTTACTATTTTGCATACGAAAGATTACTAGCTGGGCCGTACAGCGGCTTCATGTTTTGCTTCTGAGCTTTTGCTTGTTTTGCTTGTTCTGCTCCATCTCCTTTCGTGTTACCTTGAACAACCAATACCCCAAAATAGAGAGCCCCACAAGCATCGCGATCATTAATCCCATGAATTTGAAGAGGACCCCACCTGTCATCTGTGCATACTCCGAAGTCGTACAGTTGGTCTTATTACATTGCTGTTGTGCCACCGTATTATTACTCAACATAGTAACATTGTTGAGCGGCTGCGAGAAGTTGTATTCCCGAGGCGCAATAGACGCTACGCTCGTCTTGTTTTGTTTCCCTCCAATACGCCAGAGGAACTTGTCGATGTCGTCGAAGAAGCTATGAATGTTTTCTCCGCGATTTTTAGCAGGCGAGCGCAGAGCGATCACGATGGAGAAATCTGCTGGAACGGATGTGTTTTCGTGTGTTGGATGTTCTCTGCTTGAAGAACCGGATTCGGCTTCGAGGTGTGGGTTATCATCTGAGAAAATCCTGTGATAGAGGTTCGCTGGCTCGGTGATGTCGATCTTGTTGGATCGTGGAACGGCTTTGCTGCTCTTGTGCTTCTCGGCTTGTGTAGCTTGTGCTTTCTCCAACATCTCTGTTATATTATTGCCAATGTAGTGCAATTCGTACTTGCTGATACCGACGTGGACAAGTGTGGGACGGTTGTTTTCCTCCACGATGAGCGAGTGTGTTAGATTGGCCTGGTTTGTTAGGTTGAGCGACTTGATACGCGGCCAACCATTATCAGCACCGCGCCAAAGGTGCGTCTTGTTCTCGTCAGAGGACGGTGGGAGGCGGTGCGGCCGGACGCGGGAGACATTCAGTGGCGGGAAGACTTTGCCTGCTGTAAGACTGGAGGACTTGGAGTCCCAGAAACCGAGGGGAAAATCGCTCGCGTTTTGCGGAAGGAAGATTAGTTTGAACAAGGGAGTTACTGTTCTTGCTGCTCCTGCATCCACATCCCGCTTGGTGTTGGCGTTGGAGTTGGATTTACCGTGAGCGGCCTCTCTGAGAATTCTGTCCCAGTTGCCGTAAGCACCGCGGGTTTTGCGCACAGTGGCGATGACACGGCTGCTGTTATGATTTTGGGTGATACGGAATTTGGAGGAGGGGCGGAGGCGCATGGTTGTGAAGGAGCCGTTGTCTGTAACTGGGAGATTGGGATCGATTGCGGAGGATGGGATAGTGGGAGTTTGTTCTTGGGCGTTGGAGCTGAGGAAATTGCGTTTGCTGTGCTTGTTTGAGGTTGCCGAAGTCAAGGCAGTGATGTTCCTTTCAAACTCCTCGCTTGCAACTTGTACAGTATGGAGGAACGCATGATGACACTCCTTCAACTTCTCATTCGCATCCACTTCCGCTGCTGTAGCATTCTCTTGCACAGCCCCAATACGCTCATTAATTCCGTCTTTGAGCGATGAGAGAAGACTATTTAGCAGGGTATGATTGGTAATCGATGCACCCTGTTCAATCTTTGCCTTGTTATTCTCAATCTTGGCATCAATACCCGCCACGTATTCCTTCAAGGCAGTCGTGTTTGCCGCTCCAGAACCCCTTTCGATCTCTTTAGTGTGCTCTTCCAGCTCCGCCACTGCGGCTTCGATTTCCTTAACGTAGGTACTCAACGCAGCCTCGTATCTCTCCTCTGATTGCATGGGTTCCTTCTCATCTTCTTCCACGGTGGTGTTGGTGGGTTTTTGGGTCGAGGCGAGAATGCAAAGATGTTCGGGAAGTTGAGAGATGGCGATTGTAGTGCTGTTATCGGCGTCCGTGGCGATGACTTTAAGGGAGCGGGAGCAGATTGGTGTCTGAATGTTCAAAGTCAGCTCTGCCCAACCAAAATCAAAACGTGAGGGGGGAAAAGGTTGGTCTGCATACTTTCTTCAGAGAAAATCCCTCAGGGATGACAATCCTCAGATCATTGTTGGTGAACTTGTTGAAAATGACGACGTTGTTGTTCCCATCGACGAGGATGGCATTTTGGTATGCGGTAATAGCTTCATCCGATTGGGAGGATGAAGATAAAATTTTATTAGCATCGATGCTACCTTCTTGAGGAGAAGGGTGTTCGTTATTCATGGTGGATGGTTGTAGTTGATGACTGGAATACTGGAGGTTCTTTGAGAGATGGTGCAAATATGCGGGAAGTGAGATTATATTTGTGAATGGGATGATTTGATGAGAGTGTATGCTTTCTCTAGGAGAAGGATATTTATATTCATCAGCATGCTTATTTGGGCTGGAAGCTGGCGTATTGATTAACTAAAGCTAAGTTTTTGCAAATCCTCTTCCCGTACCATGGTTTACCCAGACTAACACCAATCTCTAACAACACTTAAAGGCAAGAGTTTGCTCTTCGGTGGTATTAGAGCGATTTTACATTTGATGGAGTAGGTCTCTAAAAGGTAGCTATGCATATTATATTGTACTTTATCCAGCACCCGACAAATGATGGTACTTCTCCTTTTTCTGGTCCTCGGTTATCACACTACAGAGATACCATGTTTGATCTGGATGTAATCGGATGAGTCATCAGAATCAGGTATAGAGTAATGCTAAAGTCTTCAAAGGAGCCCAGAGACAGTGATCGATGGTACCCTAGTACCTCTGGTGTCGATAATTTTACAATATCTATTTAGCAGTGATAGTCGATCCAGCAGATTGATTTCGCCTGGGAAAGGTCGAAAATGCTAGTTACACCGCACCGAGTACGTTATTTCTCTGAATTTGTCACTTTTGATAAACAATAGGCTTTTGCTTAGGGTACAGCATCGTTTCTTGGGCATTGCCGATACTATTTCCGCAATAGATTTATACAGCTTCGTAAGATACATGGCCTTCGCGCGTAAGATACATGGCCTTCGCGGGTAAGGTTCTCAAATCCTCCCAAGTTCAGAACTGAAACCAGATTATCCAAGTAAGTCGTAACGGACCGTGGAATGACAGAAGCTAGCACATATGCAAGAAAACTAGTGCATGCACTACTTGGAAGGTCTGAGGATTATCCAACACTACATACTACATCCAAATTTTGTACGATGATTTTTGGCTCGTCCATGACTTGAAAAAAAAATTTGTGGTCATTTGGTCATCCAGTGGAGGGCTTAAGTAGCTCTAAAATCACGCAATCTTGCATAACTTGGTGCTGAGAATTGTGAGCCCTTGATGGGCTATAAAAACCCTTCTTGCACAGACTAGGCTGTGCTAATTGGGTGTATTGCTCGTTAGCGAGGGGACCAGCTTTTGTTACGGTCCTCGGTACCAGGCTTCCACTTCATGTGGACCACATTCTAGCTAGGTATGATTGTATGTGGTGAGCTCGAGAGTTTCCTTTAAATTGCGGATGTGCCATTCTTTTTTGGGGGCTCTCTTCTTTCACCGTACATCATCCTGTTCTCAATTGATGATAATCTTGCATAAGTTGTCCGAAATATTCAACTTGCCGGGCTCTTCGTACGTTCAAAAGACATCTCTTCTTGCTTGTGAGTTCCTCTAACAGTGATCAGAAGAACTCTAGTCGTAAATCACGCAATCTGATTCTATATCATTCCACCAGCGATTCACCAAAATGTTAGGCCCAGCTATCTTTCAACTACCCGGTTGGATGCCGAAGATTTTGGATTTTGGCTTCATCTACACTGTTATCTTAATCTTCTTGGTAGTTTATTGCGGAGTGTTCTCCTGGGTATCCTATGTTGGACTCCCGATGACTGGAGAGTCGGGTTCAGGGGAGGAAGATCCCGGAGATGCAGAGGTTCCCCAACGCGCGGAAGTCACAGGGAGCCGTGATCAAAATCGAAAACATAAATCCACAAATACGAATTCCGAGAATCGAACAAATAAAGAGAATAATCAGCAGATATTATCCGAAATGGAGCAAAGTTCCCCAGCTCTGATCATAGCTCAGCAGAAGCTTAGAGAGGCTGAATTGAAAATTCAAAAACTCCTGAAAACCCAGAAGGAGTTGGAACAAGCCGCTAACGAATGGCGTCTTCGCCATGACAAGCTGGAGAAAGATTCACTGAAACACGAACGATCCTTCAGGGACAGATTGAAAAAAATCGAAGTTATCAACGCTGTCCTTGATGGTTTGGTAAAGAAACTCAAAGACCAAGTCGAGCTGTCACGGCGACTCGAACGCGAACAAGTCGCATCAATACACAGTTCCTTGAAGAAGGACCAACGCATAGAGGACCTCCGAGCCCAAATCGCGCATCATGAGAAACGGGAGAAAGAAGTCGATGAAGAAAATAAAGAAAAGCTCAAGGAAAGAGATCAAGAAATTCAGAGTCTTAAAGAAACCATCCACAGATTGAATTGCACGCTTTCCGAAAGAGACCTGCATATCAACGCTCTTACGAGAGTTACGGCGTTTTGGGAGCCCATAATGACGAGGTGGATGCAATATTCTAGGATTTTCCGTGCATTGCGAGCTGCTGGGTTTTATTTCTGTCGGGTGTGTTTGGCATGGCATCGAGTTGAAGACAGACCTGTACATCAAGTTGATCCGACGAGGGAAAGAACTACTGTGCTGGAGCAAGCAAGCAATTTGATAGGAGAAAATAGTAGCTCGGGGGCTAGCGGGACGGAATCTGCTGCAGCTACCAGGGCGTCAGCGTCGTCAACGCCGGAAATGAGCTTGGAGGAGGAAGATGCTCAAAGCTTAGGAAACTCCTCTACATAGACCATTGTAATCGTTGTAATACATGATACATAATTTATAATTATAAAAGAACATATAGTGCATCGAGGCTGCAGAGTTCGAGAAAACCATGTGCACATTCAAGGTTAAATCGTAAGATCGCATTTCTACATAATTTCCTAGGAAAAGAGATATATACTGCCAATTTCAAAAAGGAAAGAGCCGGAAAGACGTACAGTTGCTGCGGTGATTTCCTCTAGAGCTGGTTGATGCTAACAATACTATCTAGAAGGGTTATACATAGAGAGATAGAGGGCAACGAAGCTACGACCCACTCTCAATGAAACAACAAGCGTTGAGTGATATATTACGTTGTACTTTAACCTTAATAATATCCTTCTAGGTAGAGACGACCCTTAGGTTATGCTAAACCGAATTATCCAGAAGGCTCTATCCAAGCCAGATTTATTGAATTCTCAAAGAAGATTCTGAAGCTTCCATCTTAAGAGTCATTGATCGATTTTTCGCTACTCATCGCATATTGAGTACTTTGATGAAAACGTATCTTCGTAGAAGCAAACCCGTAAATTATCGATTTTCGCTCTGCTCAAATGTAAGTTCGGTGGAAAACTTGTGGTGCAGACTTCTAGTGCTGTTCTGCAGACATGACCGCCATCTTACAGTACGATAGTCACATACAAACAACCAGTGCAAAAACCCTTACTATTTCCACAACACTCTAGCTGCAAAAATACGTATTTATATTCACTACAAACATCAATTCCTCCTTCGCCCATCTTAAACAAACACACCATTCCCACCTTATCTTCTAAGACGAAATCCATAAGTCTCCTCAGTCTCATACTCAGACTCATCTTCATCCCCACTCTCCCGCTCTATAACTGTTTCCGTTGGCTCCTCCAAAGTTTCAAGGTGCTGATGAATCATAAGCCTTCTCATAAGCTCCTTAGATACCGGCGTCATTTCCAGTCTCGGATGGATTTAACCTCATGGGTCAGCTTGTCGACTTTGAAGATGAGATCTGCTATTTCTAAATCCCTCAATTTTGGCGTGGCCGAGAATTTCTGGTTGTCGGATTGATTGCTTGCTACTTCGCCGGTATATCTGATGCAGACTAGGAGGATGAAGAAGATCATGCCTTCGGCGAGCAGGTACGAGAACCTAACGAGTTCACATACGGCCTCATAGGTCTTTGATGGGAGTGAGTAGAAGGCTCCCATTTTGTGGGATTTGGTTTAAGAATGATTGAGAATTGTTGTAAGATGATCAGAGGCAGTAGATTCGATGTGCTTGTGAGTGTGTTCCAGTGATTTGTAAGGTGATTTGTAAGGTGATTTGAATGTGTATAATGAACTTGAAGGGTGATGGTCCCAACTCCAAAGAAAAATATTCGCTTAATATATATGTTGGAGAGAGGAGAAATATCCATCTGGACTGGAAATCGCCCATACATTGAGCTTGCAGAAAATAATTTCTGCCGGAGGCTAAATCAAAAGGCATTGCCCTACTCGAATTCTCTGCTTTTTATCCTGCCATGCAGAAAAATATAGAATAAAAAAGTTACACAAGTGTATCACAACAACCCATGGAATCCCTAATGTTAATTGTATCGACGTTCTTCGGCCCCCTTTACTACTGCAGTTTAAGCGAAACCGATTTTCTACCCGTGAACGTCATATCCACATTTTTCATCACCCTAAGGATATACTAAGCCAACAGCGTAAAAAATCAGTATTGTTGTAGTCCTAAAAAGGCTAAAACAGCAACATTGATTGGCTTAACCTGAGGTTGCTCCACGGTTCGGTCGCAAAATTTTCAATTCTAGTTCTCTTCTACTGAGCACACCACGTACGAAAATTGCGATACCGTTGCCAATGACACCATATTCTGTAGGTCGCGAAACCTGTCGCGTTCTGAATTTATCCCAAGAGTTGGGCCAAGACATCCACCACCCACGAGATGTAGAGATATTTGTGCATGCAATTCTCCTAACATACCACGTTCATTCTGGTGGATGTAGAGATAACCGAGCTCCATCTTCATATAGAAAATGCAGTGCGAGTAATATCCTATAAATCCTGTCTGTCAGAACGTGTAAAACCTGATCACATCTGAGTCATGAGTTAAGCATTATTGTCATTATTAAAATCTAGCCTAGTCGTTTAAAATTATAATTATATACCAAAAAATATCAATCCAACTCTCACAGTTGCGAAGATTCCTCCGAATGCTCTCTCTATTATCATTCCCACCACCAAAGAAAAAGTTTTTCTTCGATCCGAGCATCAGCTCTCTATCTTTTCTTCAGAGAAGGATCATACGAGCTAGGTGCTGCAGGAATTCTAGAGACCAGCTAATGTTACATCTTTCTGAGCTTTGGCGCCGAGTCAATAACACCTCTCGAACCAAAACTCAATCTTTCTTCAAGCACATGCTCCTCGGCATTTGAGTCCCCGAAAGGCTTCGGTCTGTCTATCTGACCTAAACTTCGTACAGGAAAACTACCAAAAACTCCGCTGGGCTCCTCGAACATGGTGTAGAAAGGCAGTCTCCTTGGGATGGAGTAGTCGGACGCGATAACAGGCGGTAGGAGAGGAGAAAGTCCAAGTACGGTTTTGCAGACTTTGGCATCGATCAGCTGGACGTTGAATGTGATTGAAGGTATATTGTCCCAGAAGGTTGACGGCTTATGACTCCGGTGAATGACTTGATTGATGAATCCGCCTGGTGCTTGGGACAGAATTCTAAGGGGCGAACATATGTCTTCTTGAAGGATGGTTCTACCCCCAACAAGACGAAGAGCAACATGAATAGTGGATTTAGGTCTAACAGGAGTGTAGGTAAGTTGGTCCGCTAGATTCGATAATTAGTAATTGCTGAGTTTAGAAGGGCATGGGTAAAACGCACGTCCATGTAGATCTTTGCCCGCGCAGATCAAACGCATCTGATGAGGTGGAATGGAGCAATGCTGCTGAATTAGATGCTTCACATCATCGACTGTGTGGATTTTTGAGACAGCAAGAGTGATGGTATGGCCATCGACCATCTTCACGAAAACCTGCGTGGTAGGCATAGGCATAATTCTTTCACTGACCGACTTCAAAGGGATGATCTCAAATTGTAGTCCAGAGTAAGTTTCAACATTTGTAAGTTGTGCCTCAACCGAGTAACTGCCACCCACAGAAGCCGCTACGAATTGCTGGACTTTGCCATCTTTTGAAGCAATACCGTCAATCCAGGCCTGGGAAGGTGTAATGATATGATCCTGCGTGAAGTGCTTTGTTGTGAAATCAGTTTCCATATCCGATTCTTGTGCGCAGGGATTCTTCGATTTGCCCGAAACGACGTTGACACCGCCAGAGTAGATCTTGATCGCGAATTGAGCTGTGCTGGCAAATTGTATGAACATCGCTTCGCGATCTACCGAAACACCCATGGTTAGATTGGACGAGAATTGGCAAGATGGGGTTTCAGAAGGAAAGTAATGCTAACCGTGAATTGGCATGAAGAAACCACCTTTCTGCACAATGGAAACAGGTAACGTATTCTTGTATGCATCAACTTCGTAAAGTGAAAAGCTACCCAGATTAGGTGGAAGGTCATATGAATGGCCATTGTCCGGCACTCTGATTGTGCGGCGGAGCGCAATATCGAGTCTTTCATTATCGGGACTCTTGATGGCAATCCGGTTAGGCGCAGAGATGCATGTGAGAGGATCAATTGTGTTGACAACAGCGACTTGGCAATCGACACTAGGTGACAAGGACGGAAAACTTCTGGCACCAGGGAAATCCTCCATGTGTCGAAATCTACCAGAATACCCCTCCAATATAGAAGGGTAGTAGCTCAGTGAAGAAAGTTCACCCACTTTTGAGGTCGGTCCAGATATGCTGCTGGTAGAAGCAGCTTTCCTTTCACGTGCTAATTGTTCTTGAGCAAGAGCATGGTCATAGTTTTTTCGACCGCCAAAAACCACCCTGTGATGTCGCTCTGCGTTGGCTCGATGCTCTTCGTTGTTTGTATCAGAGCGATCTGTTCTGATGATTCTCGTACCATGGACCCTGCGAAAGGCGTGATTGGAAGATATCTTCGAGCCGGCGACTTTGCCCTTTCGTTCATCTTCAGTATCGGCAATCTCTCTCCTAGATTTTTCGTTGTGATGCCAGTCAGAAAATATGGCCTCGTTGATTTTATGGTTCGTGCTTAAACTGATATCACTTGAACTTGCCATTTTGGAGGCGCGATATGACGACGCCTGATGCCTGAGAAGATCAGTGTCAGCAATTGTTGCCTCCATTGTCTTTTCCATCTCAGCGACTTTCCTTACGAACTCGGCGATTGTAGTCTCTCGTAGGCGGCTGGGGCCCGGTGAGGGCATTTTCTCCGGAATCAATACTGGCGATATTGCACATTTGACAGGTATTTCTTGGTTTGCTTGAGATTTTTTGGGCTTCCGAGATGAAATCTCTGCTGGCGATATCCTAGAACTCATCACCGGTAAGAAACTTCCATTACTAAAATCTGCTCCATTAGGTCGTGGGTTCGGCAGGGCAAGGGATGCCGCAGCACTGCTGACAGCAGAATGTGAGCCTTCAATGCCTCTGTCTAGTCGATATTGAACGAGCTGTGGCATCGTAGGTTGCGTTTTACGAATCGACTTTTCCCTTTCAACAGCTATCCTCTTCTCGCTCATGTTTCCAAATTCGAGTTGTTTACTATGTAGAATCGCAGCTGAATGCTGATTGACATTAGTTTGTTATGAAGGAGTGAAAGACGTTATGTGGAAGAAGTTCCGATAGTACGTCAAGCTTGATCGAGCATGGACGGATAGACTATTGGCACTCAATACCAATGGTAGTGATGACTTCTTCGATTTGCAATAATGTTCACGTGTTGTCTTCAGGTTTGGTAGGCTAGTCGTCATCACCATCATCGATACAAGTCGATAGTTTGCGGCTATGCTGGCTATGATCAACTTGGTCCTGGCACCATACCTGCATGTGTAACAGTACTGTTAGGAGAGGACGCTCAATTCCATTTGAAATGAGGTCGAACAGAGCTCCCGTGTGCGCGAGGTCAGAAAAAACGGGTTCTCTTGAGCGAGTTACGGGGCTGGTACATCTCGCTTCCCCTAAAGTTCAGTAAAAGCCACTGTGGACGACGATACGACCGTCAGGAGATATACGGATATCGTTCGCAAGTATACTATACATACATGCAGTTTCTTCTGCAGGCAGGCTCGAGTTCATCAAGGGAATGGAACATTTTGGCAAATGATCCGCTATCAGAGCGCCCACCCAACATTCACTTACATTTATAGTGTCCGGAACTCACTAATTCACCAATATGCGTTCAGCGCTTCCCGAGTTTGTGAAATTAATTGCTTCATATATGGTAAAGTTTGGGTAGCTATGCTTAGTGTAAGCTGCGGGGAGAGGATGGGGTTGGAGGAGTGATACTGACCTTTTTTTCTCTTGAAGATTTCTGCATTGAGAACTTGGAGGTTGAACATAATGCTGTTCTTTTCTCATACTGACGAAGGCACTTCGTCTCGCATAACGACTTGTGGGATCATATCAGACACAATATATTTGTGATATGATCACCGATGTAGAATGTAATGCAAAGTGCCGTGAGTGCGATTGTTACTACGCAGTACTATGTTATCCTATCCCCACTCATCCAATCCATACTCATCACCTCATTCTTATCCTCCATCAACATAGTAAAACAAAATATCAAATATAAACAACGCCAAAGGAATGGATAGATGAACAGCCAAAAATACAACGACAAAGTCCCAGCTCCTAAAATAAACCCTCGTAGCCTACACGATTCCCAGCCCCAAGCCAATTTTGACCATACCCAAAATGAAATAATCCCATACTGTAATTTACATTCTCGAATCAGAAGTGTTTTCCTCGCAACAGTGAATTAAAGATTATGGACTTCCGAAAAAGACATCTTCTTCGCTTCTAAACATCTCATCGCTCTCGGTCGCTGCCGCAAACATGCTGTCGAATTTGCTCATCAAAAGGTCTGGATCCCGCTCAAGCTGAGACATCCCATTACTAGCGGTCGCTGCAGCGAAAGCTTCTAGGAACATATCGTCTTGTTCTGTGATGTTGGGCAAGCTACTCAATTCACCGTTGTTAGAGACGGCATCCAGGTCATAAAGATTGGTACTGGTTGCTGGCGATGAAGAAGATTCACACAACCCAGGCGGTGAATAATTACTCTGCGAAGATTTCGACGGCGATGTAGCTTGGGGTGAAAGACGTTCGGAGAAACTGGAATGGGCACTGAGTGTGATAGGAACTCGAGCGGGTTGAATAGCTTGCGGCGAAACGCAGTCCGTTACAGAAGATGCTGCGATTGATGAAGATCGCTCGCGGACGTATTCAAGACCATTCTGAGTCAAAGATGCACTTTGCGAATATTCATAGTCACTGAAGGACTTGCTATCGAGCAGATCAATCTCGCTACGCGGCGAATGAGCTGAAGCACTTTCTGAATACTCCGAGCAGGATGATGCCGAAGAAATATTCTTATTTTTGCTTCGAGTTCGAGATGACTTGGTAATTCTTTCTTCTTCGTCTGGTCGGTTCTTCCTTGGTCTTCCCCTCTTTACGGTCTTCTTCACGACGCCTTCGAAAGCACCGATGCACATTCCACGTTGTCTATGACGAGTCAAAGCATCATGCCTTGCGAAGCTATTCCCACACTGACATGGGTATGGCTTTACTCCACTATGAATCTTCGCATGTCGCTTGAGGTCATGTTGCCGTACGAAACACTTGTGGCAGTGCGGACACTGGAATTGTCGATCTCCGAGATGAGTCTGCACATGGGACTTGATGTTTTCTTTTCGACCAAATCGCTTACCGCAGTCAGGATACAAGCAAAGCCATCTGGTATCACCTGGATCGGGCGCTTGAATATAAGTCGCAATGTCATCAATGGTGATACCGGTGTCTGTAATGGATTCCTCAAGGTTGATGCTCGAAACCGACTCCGATCGACGATAGGAAGATTGAACTGGAGAGCTCGAGGCAGGATTCGAAATAGGAAGGCCACTATGGTAACTTGGTAGCGGATAGGATGATGCTTCTGTTGGTTCTAGGATAGGTCTGTTGGTGAAAGGATCCCGGAACGACTTCGCGTGTGACTGCTCGGGCGACGAGGGATAAGATACATCATGTGAAACATTCGAGGAAGTAGGCGAGTATTGAGGTTGGGGAAATTGTGGATCATTCTTCAGGAAGTCGAGATTCATGTTTGACATGTTTAAGAAATTTGATGATGGCATTGGTGCAGAATCAAAAGTGCTAGTTGAAGGCACGGGCTCAGATCCAGGTGGACTTGGCGCGGCTTTCATCTCAGCTTCTTCTCGCATCTCATCGAATACATTCTTTGCTCTTCTATGGTTTTTCGGCTTGATCGTTTCCTCCATGGACGTATCATAATCCTCGCGGAATCGTTGCGGGATATGTTCTTGCTTGATCGTCCTGTTGAAGGGACTGTCCAAAGGAGTCGGTGGAAAATAATCTATCGCGATTAGCGCAAGTCAACGGAGCAATATGGTGGACCTACTTGAAGAGTCTTGATTTGGTGGTGTAAGAGGCCGTTCGGGCGACTTCAAAGCCAAGTTCTCGAATTGAGCGACGCGATCTAGGATGACACCGCTAATCCTCCCCGATGACCTCCTGCTATGGTTTGCCGAACCTGGCTGTGAATTGACATCTTGGATTGCCGGTTCTGCGAAGAATTCCATGAAGGTAGGCGTTATTGCCGCGTTAGGCGCGAAAAAATCAAAGTCATTGCTCCCCGGGAAGTTGGGGTCGACTGGCAGTATCGCGTTCATGGATCCGGAAAAGGAATACGAATGCTGATGTGGATGTTGAGATCCCATCACTCCATATGAACTTGGACATCCGGCATCGAACGATTGTCTGTGCGGGGCGACGAGTGATGGGATAAATTGATTCTCGTCATTGTCGTAAGTCACGTACTGTTGCTGGCCCGGGCGAACCAGTCTCTGCTGCTGCGTCTCTCGCAATATATGCTGTGGTGTTGTCGTTTGATATCCTAGGTTAGTATCACTTACCGTGTGTACCTGCGGTGATGTTGGTCGTCGTCGTGTGTCCAGACTCATTCCACGGCGGTGGCCATGTTTCTGGATCGTCGGCAGGTTGTTTACCTTCACGGCATCGAACGCGGTTGGTGTTGAGTTTTGGCGCCGATGTTGTCGATGGCGGTTTTGAAGGTTGTTAGTTGGATTTGACAGCATTATGAATGCTAGAAGAGTTCGGAAGTGTCGTCGATTGTAAGTATTGCAATTAAGCAAACCTGTATGTTCCGAGACTGTGTGACCGATTAGAGAAATGAATGAAAAAGATTGACGATGCATAAAAAGCACGGATAGTTATATGCGTACCTCACGCAGCGCAAGCCGTTAGGCCGGGCAAATGGGTATAATTAGGACTGCTCAGCAGTTGTGGACTCTATTCGAGTCTGGGATGAAAAATAATGGGACTTCCTCAGCCCTGAAGGCGGTCGAGAAAAAGGTACGGTGGTGAGTGGTTCTGTTTCGGTGTACTGTACTTTTTTAATGAAAGTCTTCGCGGGCAGAGGAAGGAATTGAGTTGGTTTTTTTTATTCTATCTCTTTGGGTGAGGCAGAGAGATGTAGATGTCTCGATGTCTGTGTTTGGGCTTTTTGTGAAGATGTGGAGATGGAGGGAGAGAAGTGGTAATTACGCGGATGAGGTGCAGCATCGAGGTTTAGATAGTCCAGCGCATCTCACTAACCTCTCATGTTATCTCACGGCGTCAAAATCAACAACACCCATCGTTGGCGCGGCAACCGCCTTTACGATGTGCAGCCGACATCCAATTGCGCGCGGGCATCTAGCAGCTCGTGTAAACAATGCCGGAAAATCAATACGCCGACCACACGGTCTACCCGATGTGCCCGATTGGGACATTTCCATAATCTTATGCGCATATCCAATCAGCAGTTCCGCATGTTGCACAACAGGCAATTCGACTTACACATCGACCAATGAAGGGCATGGCTGTTTCACAATTAGATTATTCTGAATCCGACTCAATATTTCTATTTTGGACCAATCACTATACCTGTCCTGGCGAAGTGGCATCTCGTGTTTTCCCTTCCCATTCTGTGCCTCCCTCCCATGCTCCGTCCCATGCTCCCGCCCATGCTCCCTTCCTGAATTCCCCCTCGGTCGGGTGAAATCGCTACAGCAGCAAAAATTGTTGCCCAAATTTCCATTTTTCCCTGGATTGATTGATCCCGTCCCAAAGTCTCACAGTAACCAGAAGAAACAACTGCAGAAAAAAACGATAAAGCGTAAAACAATTAAAGACGAAGCAAGACCTCTAAGTTCGTCTGGAATTCCTGAAACTCCTCTCCTCCCACTCTTGCATGAAATCTTCGTTTGATACCAGACCACCCGCTTGAATTTTCATAACTCCCAATACCTTGCATCATAAGTGCCTGCGAGGCATAATTAACCATGGCATCCACAGCTGGCACTATGCGTGGGACGCCAAATCGCGGTCAAGGCCGCGGACAGCTGCCAACCCTCAACAATAGTCCTGCTTCGAACATCCCTCGACCAGCACTTGAGTCCCATGCAAGTGCTCCCACTCCGAATACACACAGCGAAGTCGGTGGATCCAGTATGAGTGCCAGTAGAGCAAAACAATCCAAAAGAGATGAGGTATATATACATTATCCCGCCTGTCATATTTCCCCTCCACCCTCCAGCAAGCCCATACAAAATTCTCCAGTCAAGGATTTTGGTACCCTTTTTTTACCGGCAAATCAAATCAAAATGCCGCAACTCAGACGTTCAAAAAGCAAAAGCAAACTGAAATTAACTGTTCCACAGGCCATCCGGCGGAAGATCGAGACGGATCTCAGTAAGAAGAGTAAGATGACGAACCGCGCTCGGCAGACAAGAAAAGCCCCTCCCGGAACCGTCCTTGCGCTTCGACCAAGCCAGGCCCTCCAGATAAAGCCAAATACAACGGTGGCAGAGGCTGCCCAGTTGATGGCAGCGAAGAGAGAAGATTGTGTCCTTGTTACCGACGATGACGACCGTATCGCAGGCATCTTTACTGCCAAAGATTTGGCTTTCCGAGTGGTGGGCGCGGGAATCAAAGCCGCCAATATCACAATCTCGGAGATTATGACCAAGAATCCTCTTTGCGCCAGAACAGATACCAGTGCCACCGATGCCTTAGATTTGATGGTTAGGAAGGGATTTCGTCATCTTCCAGTGATGGATGAGAACCAAGATATTTCTGGTATCCTGGACATTACAAAATGCTTCTACGATGCCATGGAAAAGCTGGAGCGAGCCTACAGTTCGTCTAGAAAGCTCTATGATGCGCTTGAGGGTGTTCAGTCCGAGCTGGGTTCTAGTCAACCTCAACAGATTATACAATATGTAGAGGCTCTTCGATCCAAAATGTCCGGACCGACTCTAGAATCGGTTCTGACTGGCGTGCCCCCCACTACTGTTACAGTACGAACATCCGTGAAAGAAGCCGCTGCACTTATGAAAGAGAACCACACCACAGCCGTTCTTGTCCAAGATGGGGGTTCCATTACTGGTATCTTCACTAGTAAAGATGTTGTTCTTCGTGTCATTGCTCCTGGCTTAGACCCCTCGAATTGTTCCGTCGTTCGTGTCATGACTCCACACCCTGACTTTGCTCCTATGGATATGAGCATTCAAGCTGCGCTAAGAAAGATGCATGGTAAGGATTAATGCCGTGATATTTCGTAACTTGACTAACCTTAACAGATGGCCACTATCTAAACTTACCTGTCATGAATGATCAAGGCGAGATTGTGGGAATGGTGGATGTTCTCAAGCTGACCTACGCTACTTTGGAACAGATCAACACGATGCAGACTGGAGAGAGCGATAGTGGACCAGCATGGAATAAGTTCTGGATGTCGTTGGAGAACGAGACGGAATCAGTGTTATCCGGAGAGGGCAGCCACCATCACACCACTGGTGCCCGCTCTTTGATGTCGCCTGATCTTTCGCGAGGTCATGAACGTCAAGTTGATGCTAGTGTGGCTCCGGGTGATTCCGCTTCTCATCTGGGTGCAGATTCCCCCGGACATTCACAAGTCAGCCGCCATATGGACCTACCACCAGAAGATGTGCCGTTCGCTTTCAAGTTTAAGGCTCCCAGTGGCCGTGTCCATAGAGTACAGGTAATCGCTAGCCATGGTCTTGGGGAACTTATCTCTGCAGTGGTCAGCAAGTTAGGGTCTGAGATCGATGCCGTTGGCGGGGCAGCCTCTTACGAGTATGGCAAGCTTGGTACCTCTGGATTCGCTCTTAGTTACCTGGACGATGAAGGTGATTCCGTTTCAATCACAACAGATCAAGATCTCCTTGAAGCAATCGTTCTGGCGCGGAGTAACCACCGGGACAAGGTTGATTTATTTGTTCATGATCCCGAGAAGCCACCAATGACTGCGACCGTCGATCCTCAGCCTCCGATCACTCAGCATGTACCCAGCACACCAGCCTCGACTATCCGTAGACGACGCACTGTTGAAGAATATGAGGATAGCGACGATGAACCCCGGTTTAAATCCAAGTCCCGAAAACAATCCGTTCCAACGCCCGAACCCCAAGTCATTCAGGGAGTACCGAATGAGCTGTTGCTACCTGGAGCAATCGTTACTCTTGCAGTCGTAATTGTTGGAGTCTTCACATTAGCTCGTATTACGAGCCGTTAATACAAGATAGCAAAGTGACTCTTATAATGTTAGACTTCGTTTCTCTATAGACCTCCATCGGTGGACAGAGGTGCAAGCATGGTGAATGCCTTCTATACTAGTCCCATAGTTATGCCCGAATTCAACTCAAATACCCTATTTTACAACCCTAATATATTCCTTAATAAAATACTATACAGATTATGGTCCTAAAATATCTGAATCTCGCGATGTGCCCCAAGTTTTTCGAGTTCCAAAGAACTGGATCCTAAAATGGTATAGCGTACACCACCACTAGCGCAATATCAATGTCCGAGATCTCGAAAAAGTCTCAATTGAGATGATGGGGCGGGACAGTAAACACCTCGACAATGATTTTGAAAAATGTTGCGATACGGCATGGTATTTGGTGATTATTCTGTGTTCATAATCATGTACTGATCTTTTATGCAGGCCGAAAAGCGCTTACTGCACCTCTCCGACTGTCCCAACTCCGTACCATTTCAACAGAGACCTCCTCCATCGAAGCATCAATAGACAACCATGAGAAACAAACCCATTCGATCGAGTCAACAATAAACTCCCTCCACCTCACCCGCAACTTCGTGCCTCCTCAACAACGCAAACCCAAAGACCCTAACCAAGATGTTGCCGCCAATTATCGCATCTACAGACGCATGCAAAAGACAACCGCAAAGCTAGGTTCCCTCGTAACACCACACTATGAACCGCATAGACTTATTACCCATCCGCCATCTCCTCAGGACATCACATTGGAACTATTGCTGGCAAGCCAGAGTCACTTGGGCCATGCGACAAGTCTCTGGAACCCGGCAAATCAAAGATATATCTATGGTATTAGACAAGGTGTACATATCATAAGTCTCGAAGAAACCGCTGCGCATCTACGCCGTGCAGCCAAGGTCGTCGAAGGAGTAGCCTATCACGGTGGTCTCATTCTCTTTGTAGGCACGCGCGCCGGTCAAGACACAGCTGTGGTGCGAGCCGCTTCGCTAGCTAAAGGCTGTCACTTGTTCAATCGCTGGACTCCGGGTTCAATCACCAATGGTGATCAAATCCTCGCAAACTGTGGAATTAAGGCCTTGGATGCGCATGATAATCCAATAGATGGATTTGAAGAGAAATTGGCGGATTGGAAAGCGCTGAAGCCGGATTTGGTCGTGGTGTTGAATCCATTGGAGAATTATATCTTGTTGCATGAGTGTGGGTTGAACAATATTCCAACCATTGGTGTTATTGATACCGATGCGGACCCAACTTGGGTTACATATCCTATCCCTGCAAATGATGACAGGTAGGTGATAGTTTGTATTTCTTGTGATAATATATACTGATATAAACAGTCTCCGCTGCATACAAGTCATAGCTGGAGTTCTCGGTCGAGCAGGTGAACATGGTCAGGAAAAGCGTTTGGAGGCTGCGAGGACGGGCACAATTACTTGGTCACCACCCCCGGGATTAGGTGAACCTGTTACAGAGGAGAGTTTGAAGAGGCAAGCGATGGAAAAGGTATTGGGTAAAAAGAATCCAAGGCTGGTAAAAAAGGAAGCCAACAAGGATGATGATGAATTTGAGGGACTGGAATTATAGACTTCTGGCCCAGCGGCAGGGGCTTCATGATACGTGTGGAATAAAAAGGATGGGGGAAATGTAGATTATGCATACCACACATTGTACGATTTCTGAAGTGATGGGCCGGTTGGCTGTCAAAATTCGATAGTCAAAATTGAGGCCAAATTATACCAATACCTCAAGGAAGAGTATTGATATCTTCATCTCAACTTTCTGACTTCTTCTTTCCTTCCTATATCTATTTCCTTCTCCGAATTTTATGTTTTCCCGAACAAACACTCCCCCAGTCCCCGCGCGATCACTCACTCACTCCGTGGTTCCGCTTCACTTCACTTCCTTGCCCCCTCACCCAGTCTCTATCTTCTCACCCCTTGCCTCCAAGTACCATCTCTTGTGAGTTTAAACCCCTTTCTCTTAGGCCCAACTTACAGAGACGAGTCGCAGGACAGTCCGGGAAGGGAGGATGCAGTCAAGCTGTTTTCCTCCTCTTCTTATCATATAGCCCCTGCTATATTTCTACCACGATCGTCTTGTGCTGAACTAGAATCTTTCTGATCTCCTTCCCTTGTTGTCGTTTTGGTAATTTACATATTCATTGCCGTATTACTTGTACATTCAGCATGGCGTAAGGTATTTTTGTCATCATCACTTTCACGCCGTCGTTGTCTATGCAGTAAGTAGACACATCCTTGTTGGAAACAGGTATACAATCATATCTATCTTTTTCTTCAACATCTTTACACACAAGCATCAAGTTTTCTCATTCTGAATCGCTGAATGGAATTAAAGAACTGTCTAGTAAAGATAATGCTTTATATACTCTCCATGTTATTTCGTACCCCATGCGAGCATGGATGGTTCACGCGCGGGGTAATTCTCTCTTTTTCTTACCCTCGTATCTTTCTTCCTGGCTTTCTTCCACTATCCTATTTCTTCTGCTTTTCCTTTCCTATATAAATACCATTGTAGCGGAGAGAATGCTAGAGGCACCTGCAGATACACCAATTTCGTAGATTATTAAGAACTGGCTGAGTCTTGTTCTTCTAGCTTGAAGTTTTTATATAGTTCGCATGGTACTTGCCCGCAATTCTACGTTTCCTACAAGTTCGTTCCATCACATTTCCAATTACTTGCTGTTATGCTCGGCTCTTGTCATTGTGATTCACTGCTCTCACCAACCACGTCTCGCTGTCATCCACTGCCTCTATTCTCATTGTCATCACTCTCTTGTCATCCCTACCACCTCGATATCCTCCTCTGCATCCCAGCCCTAAATGAAAGCATTTACTTCTACGTATACACAGTCTATCAATATTGGTAATTGAGATCTAATTTTGTCATTTTCTGTGCGCTGGCTCATTTCGATTTACAGATCCTCAGCTCTTCATTGACTTTGTGCTTTTATACTAAATCCGCGTTCTTCTCATAACTAGAGAAGCGGTTGCATAGTTATTGTACTATTCACTCATTCATACACATTCAATCTACGAGCCAGTTCTGAGTTGGAATGCCCATGTCTTAATCAGGCGGGCTAGCTAGACAGGTGCCTATCTATATAAATCCTTCTCTCCGCAATCCAATTGTGGAAATTCCAAAAGTGACGCCACTTCTAGAGCAGTGACAATTACGGCTTATATTTCACACCAATCCATCAAACATCATGCAAGATTCCTGTGTATAACAATCAAGATGAATTTCGCAGACTTTTGTGTCTACGTCCATTTATATCGCTGTCTGGATCAAGACATACCAAGCAGCTGAACATGATGACGACACATATCTTTAGGCGGATTGAGAGAATTACCAAAATATCATCCATCGAGCATCACAACTGACAGCATCATAGTCGTGCAGTGCTCATGTTGAATAATAATATTCTTTTGTATATCTTTATCATCATCTTCACCAGCGTCGTCATCAATATACTCCGCTATCATTCTTCCATCTCGGCAGTGCGCATCGAACTTCTAAACCTACTGACTGTGTAATCTTACATTGCCTAGGAAAGCCATGTCGCAAGATACCCTCTCTGAATTGCCTGTACCAACTGCATATCATGATTCTCTTTGCGTAGGAGTCTTACCATCAGGAAGGAAGGAAGTTGGGTAAGTAGATCACCACACCGATAGACTGACTATCCATTCCCTCTATCCTGTCATTCAGCCACTACTGTACTTCTCATAACTTTAATTAAACCTTTTCTCCTTTCCCTCATCCCACTTCTTCAATCCTACACTTCCGCTCGAAATCCACAGTCCATAGAGCAGGCACTTCAGCAGCAGTGAAGTGAAGCGGATAGTCACCCATCCCTCACTATCTCTCCGTCCTATATAAACTCAACAACTACATTCATATTTCATCCTTTCCTCACTCAATCAACATACCCCCTCCCCACCCCCCACCACTGAGAGAGTCGGGAGAGAGAAGCAGGATTAGGAAGCACAAAGACAAGAACTTACTTATACGGGAAAGTAAGTAAAGTTGGTATTGGCCTATCCTATCTAAAGTATCAACCTATCCTATTTGATTCAGCAGCCTGTGTAAATTAGATAGATGTGTTCCTCAAGCGCGTGGCTTTTCTCCGCAGACGGCAATTATGTGGATAGATAGATCGATCGATAAATAGATACAGTAAGTTAGAGGCTCCGCAAAAAGAAAACAAACCGCAGCGCAGCGCGGCGAACGAATCGCAAGTCCTACCCTATTCTCCCCCCCCCCCCCCCCCCCCGCGCACTCGGATTTGTATGGTTGTCCTTCCCTTCCCTGTGGGTATCCGTTCTTCACAGGGATGTCGCATTTTCAAAAGGTATCCAGTAGAGTGTGGTTGCTGTGGAATTATTTTTTTGGTATTTTCGACGCATTGAAGAGCAAAAAGGAAGGAAAGGAGAGGTGAAGAAATGTGTGTGGAATTTTGATGCGAAGAAGTGTAATCTAGTGTTGTGATAGTACAAAGTCCGAAAAGAAGAAGAATAAGAAGAAGATCTGCAGATATGAGAAGAGATCTGGCGCCGACAACCCATCCACTTATTAATCCTTAACTAGAATTATAGTAGGTTGGCACTTCTATGAATCTGTGAATTAGTCGGTAGAGTAAAGGGTGGATGGGAAGGGGAACGTGAGAGGCGGGGTGGCATATGGTTGACTGTATGTGTGAATCGATGGGTAGATAGGTGCTTGTTGCTTAGTACCTGCGAGCAGAGACGATGTTGTTTGATAAATTTCAGAGAAAGCGGGCTGATCTTCGTATATTTGTAGATAGTAAGGTGATTGAGTGGAGCACAGAGTCATTCTGTTGACAGTTTCCCAGGTCGTCTTTGTATCGTGTTGATCGCAGATTCAGGTGATGACAACGATAATAAGAGACCATGGTGATCGCAGGTTATGGAGATCTTGTATCGAAAAGAGTAGGGATGCATACAGTACGGTAGCGAGCGTGCCGTCAACTTGAGGCTATGAATCGTCTTTCCACGAGAGTTCCGGTGTCAGGGAGTGATCCTCATTGATAAAAAGCAATTTTTGTCTGTCTAGAGAACCATACGTATCAAAATCCAAAAGCTTCGTCTACTAATTGATCCAAAGAAAGAAGAAGAAACATTTGGTATGTGTAGTAGAAAAACAAGGACTAGTATGTGATTGTCCGAGAAATTGCAGACTCATATTCAAAAATTTCGAAACATGTAAGTTGGTGAGAATTTCCTCACTGCCATCAACAACTGTTTTCCGTACAAGAAGTGAAAAATGGTAAACAAAAAGTAAAAGACAGACAAAACCAAGCAAGCAAAACACAAAAGACGCGAAACCAATTCATGCCTTTCAGTTGTCCCCACCAAAGGAAGACCCGCTAATAACCTCTTCTAATAAAGACCGTAACCTTCCAGGCCCTCTCACACCCTTTACAAGCAAACAACTTATAGCATCTCCTCTTATGCCAAAGCCCCTCTCGATATTGATTATCCATAACAAATCCCCACCTCTCTCCATTAATAATCTGCACACCCTGCTCGACCATCATTCTCTGCTGGACCGGATCTGCAGGGTCGCCCTTTGCGAACGACGGAATCTGAAGCTGCACGGGCCAGTAATACCAAACGAGTTCGAGATCATCCCGCTTGCGGTCTTCCCATGGCTGTGGGGGCGTGGTGCGGTAGCGCTCGAGGCGGAATTTGACGTTGAGGGGGGTAGAAGGGAGCTGGAAGCGTGGGAGGGGAATGGGAGTTGTAGGAGAGATGGTGTAGGTCAATGGAACTGGGGGAGGTGGGGGTGCCGGGGTGTAGATGGGGCGGAGGGAGATGTGGAAGGGGTTGGAGGAATGAGTCCACATGCCCATAGGTTGATGTCGTTGAGGTTGTTCAACGAATTTGTGAATTGGTTGGGAGGCGGGAGGCTCTACTCGTGCGGCCGGAGGAGGAGGAGTTGGTTCTGGAAGACTCTCTGGCGGGACAGTGAAATATCCTGCAGAATATCTGACGTTGGGTGGTAGAGCGTAGCTTGCAACCGTAGGGTGAGAGATGTAGTCAGTAAAGAAAGCAACCCGAGTCGTATAGGCGTGGACTACAGGCGGAGAATTATTCTGGACTCGCTGGACGTTGCCACAGCAAAAGATTGGGGGTGGAAGTTCAGGTTGAAGTGCAGGACGCCAGGTTTCCCGAGATAGTAGACCATTTGACCATTGAGCGGTCGTGTCGAACAGCTTGTCCTCCATTTTGTAAGGGCCACTGTAGTCTTCGACTTTGACGCTCATTTTGGAGATTGGAGATTCCAGCGACTAGTGAACGAGGAGTAATTTTCGAAGGTAGAAAAGTAGTTTTGACAGAGCAGATTTGGTTAGGAACCAATTCTGGATAAGTCGTGCTTCTTCTCAAAATCAATGTATGGAGGAAATAATCTTTGAAGAACAGGATGTCGAGCTGGAGAAGGTATTTAGATTTTATAAAGTTTTCTTCGACGACTTCAATAGGTCTAGTGTGTCATCTCGCCATTGAACAATTGAGAGAATAACATATTTAATTCAATGCCGTAGGGCAGAGATGAAAGTTCATTATACGAAACAACGGTGATTTGATACGAAACAAGGGTGATTTGATACAAAACAACCACAGCTTGGTGAATGAATGAAATTGCTAACCAGAGCGACATGCCGCCGTGGCAACGACAGCTATCAGACGAGATAGTCAGAGCCAGTCGATAGAGAGCCTCATGATAGAAAATCCCTCACAATCTTTGCCACGTTTATTGCATACAAGATAAGTGCGGGGTTAAATCGTCCGGAGATATTGAAAGCCTCTAATTAGTTCTAGAAATTGCTGCATGACAAGGAAATTGTAATGTTGCAGAATAGTGCAGAACAGTGCATTGTAGTGAAGTCCTGTCGGAAGCAAGAAAGGGTGAAGCTCAACCAGACATGTAAATAAATAATGACTAACCCAGCGGGGGAGTCTATTCAATGCCGATTCGCGATGTGTATAGAAGCAACGCAAAGTGTTTACTGGCGTGTCATAGCAACCACGTGGATGTGGAGAGTACTGAGAGCGTGGAAATCATGTTTACATGATGTTTCAAGTCAAGTTCCATCCCAATCACATCACTGAGGGTAAAAGCACGAAGCTGGGGGAGTTCAAAGCCCATCAGGCACTAATTCCGTATGAATCATGCTTTTCGAACAACTACACCTTCATCCTTCTAAGGTATGCCTTATCCCATACGGTGCTAGAGGAAACGTGTCACAGTGGGAAGTTTCGTGCCATCATTCTTTCATGAATTGCCGCACTTGCTTTTGACTCTTATCCCGTAGTGGTAGCATCCGAAGCATGGCTGTTCGTGTCACAAAGCATGCAAGAAACGTGGAATATCAGATAACAAATACAACCACGTGATAAAACTTACGGAAGTACTCACGTGGCTTCACGTGGGAATTTCTCTCTATACTTGTTTGGTTCCAAGAGGTGAGGCTGGTGCGGTGTGAAGGGTAATGGCTGTGAACAGCTGTCTTTTGAAGTACAGCAAGAGCTATGATTGATGCTGGTGGTTAAGCACTCGGATATGGAATGTGGCTGTTCGTGTTCAATATACCATGTCAGATCAGAGCTGGGCCTTCTTGGAAAGTCTTATGATCCATTGTCGCGGCATTGTCGGGGTCGACAAAGCCTCTCTTCCTCAATCAATGACACTGCTGATGTCAGAGATAAAGCCTTGAAGGCTGAGAGATGACCGGAACAGACGCGGCTCAAGATGAAATCCACACAGCAGCTGAAGGTCGTAGCATCCCACCAACTAGTAGGATGATGTGTGATTTGGAAGGCAAGAATACAGGCTGGTGTGAGAATGGCGATACATACAAGTTTGAGCAACAAGCACAAGAATATATCGAATCGTCCCAGCTGTATGGTTTCGTGGCTTCTTGCTGGTAGAGAGTGAGATCTAAATTCGGAGTGGCGTGGGGTTTTCCGCTTTCGAGTTGGCCTCGCCCCGAAACAATTGACAAAGGACTAACCGCCATGCCTAAAGAATATCTCCGTCTCACACCTGGAGTATATATTGCTGTTACATCCAAGACGGGATCTACGCTCCCGCCAAACGATGGCTGAGATGGGCAGGCACATAAGAGAGGTCCCAAATAAAGAAAATGAGACTAGGCATGTCTGAGGAAATAGAGTGGATGGAGGAGAGCGATATGGAGAGATGGCATGAAAGAAGGACAGGGCTGAAATCAGATATCCAAGGTAAGCAAGCTAATGGCGCCATCACGATTGGTGGCTTCGGTAACATCGGCTTGATGGATGCGAAGGACGGGTGCGCACACGAACGAAACGGGATCTTACTTTTCAATGCGAAGGATGTCGTGCAATAGGCCTTGTTGGCGGTGTTTGTGGTGTTTGTGGTGTTTGTGGTGTTCGTGGTGTTCGTGGTGTTCCTGGTGCTCGTGGTGCTCGTGGTGTTCTGTACAAGGGAATGGCATGACCAAACGGCAGACGAGGTGTTCTTCATCAATGCGTACTGTACTCAGCCAGCCAGTTCCCTTTGCAGTGAGAGGCAAGGCAGGCAGCTACGTAGGTGTATTTGCATTCATGCTGTCGTTGATTTACAGTACATCTACATCTTTACGTGCACGATGGAACTTGTTCTTTTAATAGTTCTAGTCTCTCTTCATAGGGACGGATTCTTACTCATTTGTTCATTCTTTCCATGACTTGCTAGTTAATTCGTTGTACTTGATAGAGGAAACAGTAGACAGTAGACAGTAGACAGTAGACAGTAGACAGTAGACTGTAGACTGTAGACTGTAGACTGTAGACTGTAGACTGTAGACTGTAGACTGTAGCTCCGCCCCCTGACGCTATCACGGCCATTCATTATATCCACCTCCCTAATTCATGGGTTTCCCCCTCCCGGTGCCCCCACATTACTCTCTACTCACTATATCCACCTATGCACATCCCCCGCAAACAGGTAACTTGTCCTCTTTCTCGCATGCTGTAGTTGATGATGTTCGCGGATGTACTGCTCCTTGAGGTACTCAATCCATTGGCACTGCGATGCCTGTCTGTCGCATCGCTGCTACTTGCAAGTATTTCTCCGTCTAATCAAGATATCAACGTCTCCCTCTAACCTGTATGAGTCGAAAGTCGTTTAGCCTGTGTGAACAGGTTCCTCCATCTGCTCACTGCAACATTCTAATCTCTTACCACCATCAAAGAAGATGCAACATCTTACCCGCCTTGGCGCCAACAGATGCCAATCGTTCCTATACTGTACGTTACCACAGTTTAGTTCCTATACGTTACCACAGTTTCCAAGGAATAACCCTTCCGTTTTCCTTTTCTTCAAAACCGCGACCGCGACCGCAACTGCAACCGCAACCGCAACCACATCAGGATCACCATCACAACCACAACCACAACCAAGCCGAAAGCCGGGGAAGGAGTAATACACTTATCCAACCACCAACCACCATCCACCATCCATATCTATCATCCGACTACCATCCGACTGCCCGACAAGAATTCAAGAACCTGGAAATCGAGAACCACCTCCCCCTAGCCTCCAGGGGCATTCCAACACCCTTGCTATCAAACGCATTGCTATTGCTATCAACACACATGCACGACTACGTACTCGTCCCGGGTACATGACCTGGCCCATAGTACATGTCCCTCAATCGGGTCATAGCTCCTTCCATGTACGAAGTACTTGCCTTAGTACCCAGTAAGTAAGAGACTGCACATACGAGTACAGACAAGGTAAGTGCATATTTAAGTCAAGTCATTCTTATGCAGCCTCCCGGTCCTGTCTCCCCTGTGTAAGATGGGGAAAAACCTAGGTCGAGGAGGGGCTTCTATGGACGATAATAATAAGTAGAGTGGGTATATGTACATCTTCTGCTTTTTCATTTTCTCGCGCGACTCTCGACTTATGTTACCAAACTTGCCTCTGCATTCTTTTGATAAGAAAGCAATTGATCCATTCGTTTCCTCGCTTCTTGACTTGATTTGACTCCACTACTGGAAATTGAAGTTTCCAGTATACTGATCAGCATCGCGTAGAATGAGAACTGACAACGTTTCTTGATCTGGAGCTTGGTCTGGTATGGAGAAGATCGATCTGGAAAGCACAAGTTGATTTGATTGCTATTTCTATGCGCGCGGTCCCTTGAGATCTGAACTGCTTGGCGACTCTTGCAGCTGTCTAGTTCACATACATACATACAGAGTGCCTTGAAGTGCACCCAACCATCAGGGACACGGATATTCTGGTTGGGAAAGAAGATACATATTGTAAGTAGGTCGAAGTGCGAATACATACATTCTAATAGTACCTATAGAAGGAGACCCAAGGATTAGAAGAAGACCCAAGGAGTGGTTACTCAGTACTACACTCTACAAGTCAAAAAGAGAGGGAAAACAGTCTGGTTCTTCTAAATCTAAGTGGAAGCTAGTCTCTTACACGAGTACCACAGAACATATCTTGGTGGTTTAAGCTAGACTAAACGGAGGGGGCAGCAAGCCCTACAATATATATAAAGCATACAAAGATCGCTTCCTGTGGTGGAAACAGGAAACAGCTGCGAGTTGAGCAATCATGGCGGCGAAACGTGAAAATGTCAAATGGGTCGATGTGAGTTCATCTTTGAGGCTGGGAATAGCCTCATTTTCCCCCTTCGCTTTCCGTCTATAAAAACTCGTTTCATTTTGACCGCATATTTTCTTTTTCTCCACACGGATTTTACTTGGACACTCCACTCCTCAACTACTTCCACGCGCACTAACTGCCCACACTTCAATGCTTCCATTCCTTATCTTTACACTTTCTCCTCTGTCATTTCCCACCCACATCCATATCCTCATCATGTCCACCCCATCAACTAACAAACCCCCCAGGGCCTCCGAGGAATCGCCTCTTTCACCGTCGTCCTAACCCACATAGCCCGCGCCTTCGACCCCGACCTCTTCAACCCCTCCCCTGGTCCCGACCTCGCCCCCCGCATCCTCCAATACCCCATCATCCGCATCCTTCCCCAAGGCCGGATCGGCGTCGCCATCTTCTCCCTTGTAACCGGGTACGTCTGCGCTCTAAAACCCATCCGGCAAATGCGCTCCTCCAACAGCCCCTCTGCCTTTCGCTCCATCTCTCAATCCGCCTTCCGCCGGGTCCCCCGTCTCGTCATCCCCACCACCATCGCGACAATCATGGCGTGGTTCCTCTGCCAGTTTGGCGTTTTTCGCCAAGCGAAGCGCTGCGATAGTTGGTGGATTAGCGCGACGAGCCCGGAGATTACCCCGTATTTTGGAGAGGCCGTTAAGAGTTTGTTATTGAATTTGATTACCACTTGGACGAGGAGTTGGAATATCTATGATGGGAATCAGTGGACGTTGTTGCCGTTACTGAAGGGGGCAATGTTGATCTATGTGGCGATGTTTGCGACGGCGTATATGAAGAGTAGGTATAGGATGATGGTGGAGATGGGGTTGTTTGTTTATTTTTATGTGGGGAATGATTGTGAGTTTTCTTTTCCTTCCTTCCTTCCTTCCTTTCTTACTTTCTTTCTTTCTTTCTTTCTCCTGCTTTTCTTCTCTCCCTCACCCTTGAAAGCCTAGCCAGGAAAAAGTCCAAACTCTAGCTGACTCCCCCTACCCCCTAGCCGCCTTCGGAATGCAATTCTTCTTCGGCGCCTTCCTCTCCGACCTCTCCCAACACCCCCCTCACATCCACTGGCTCAGCCACCGCCCCTCCCTCGCCTACACCCTCTCCCCCTTCCTCATGCTCTCCGGGCTCTACCTCGCCTCTTACCCCGAAGGCAAACCCGAGCTCGCCTCCTGGTCCAACTCACTCCACTCCCTCTCCCAATACATCTTCCCCTCGGAACCCGACATCCCCCGTTTCTACACCGGCGTCGGTCTCGATCTCATCGCACTCGGCATCCATTTCTCCCCACACGTCAAAACCGCGCTGTCGAACCGCCATTTGTTGTGGTTGGGGAAGAATTCCTTCGCCGTGTACCTCATCCACGGCACATTAATGCGGACGCTGTTGATTTGGATCTTGTATGGAGTGAGGGTGCCGGAGGATACAAAGGATGACAAGGGCGACATGATTAGAGGTGTGATGCATATGGGCGGCAGAGTGAGGTGGTATACGGGGATTGTGGGGTGGTTGGTAGTGCTGTATATTTGCGCGGATGCGTGGACGAAGTGGGTGGATCCGTGGTGCGGGAGGGTGACAATGAGGTTGGAGAGGTATGTTTTTGACGAGGATGCGGAGACGGGTGGAGGCGGGGGTGCGGGGCGAGGCGGAGAGGTGGGGTTGGGCGGTGCGGAGAAGAGACTTTTGGGGTGAGTGGACCGGGAAGTACTGTACACAGAATGTAGAAATGGCAGCGCAGGGCAGGACGATTCGCTTCGGGAGATATTATATACTTGAGCTCGACACAAACAGAACAAAGCAAAGCAGGACAAGACAGAAGAATAGAAAGAGAGGGGAAGATAAAGAAGATAGATAGATAGCAAGATAGCTAGCTAGCTAGGTAGGTAGGTAGGAAGATAGATAGGAAAGAAGGAAGAAAGGATTCTCTACTATAGCTGATTTGTGTCAAATTGTAAGCTAAGCTAAGCTAAGCTACTTAGGTGAATACAACTTACACGGAGGAATTCTCTCAGTTTGTAAATATAAATATATATAGCCAGTCCTGGAAATTGGCAGCCTTATGTATATATACTATACATATTGTAAGAGGCTTAAAGTGAGAAAACGTGTATCTAGTGAATCAATAAAGGGATAGATAGATTGGAATCTAATGGTAGTGGAGCCGGGCTGGGCTGGGCTGGGCTTAGTGAAGGCACTGAAGGACTGATCATGGACAATACTATACATACTGTAGTCATGTAATCTTACTTGTCAATACCACTTACTCACCTGCGGACTCATTCGCGATTACGAAATATAGATTTCAACATTGCAGAAATTTTCTCCTTTCAATCTTCTTTTTTTTTTTCTTCTCTGTCCACCTGCAGTATCTATCTTAGGACATCTAATTCCTCAATCAACAGCTTTCAACCAACGAGAATAGAACGGTATACAAGGCATTCGCTCTTCTTCCATTCTCCACTTGTCCCGCTCACATCAACAGATGCCACAGCACTGGGAATATCCATCTCACAGCACCCATCACACGGAAAAGTACCCGTCCATCGTCCGTCTGTCGATCCAGCCTTTTTGAAAAGACGAAATTCCTTAGCTTTCACACCAAGGATTTTAACCTGCATTTCCGACCGTGTGACATGATACCTCGGTACCGCCGATGCGTTCATACCCTGTCCCCTCTCCATCCCCTCGGATGCTGTCCCAATTCACTATATAACTTGAAGTATATATCTCGCATCTCGCTAGCCGTATAAATGAATAGTTTGCTGCCAAGATCCACAGCCATAAGCGGGTATGAGAATGGTTTGCTTTCCAACTAAATTCTTTTCCTCACAACATCCTTTCCTCTGCGCCCCACATGATCCACCCCACCACATCCTACTCCTCACTCTCACCATGCCCCCCTACTGCGAAGAACCCAACGAGTCCAACTCCGCCTGTACCGCTGCCTCTGTCGCAATCTTCTTAATCTGTGTATCCTCCAACTTCTCCCCTCCTGCCTCTCTCATTTTCAAATCCTCAATCGCTCTCATTTTCTTCAACAATGCTCGCCTTTTCTTCTCATTAGGGCTAACCTTATCCGGAGAGGTAACCGACAGCTCCGGCGCTGCCATTGGTGCAGCTGGTGCTGGCACGGCTTTCGAGTTGATTGAGAGATTCTGCTTGTTAGTACCAGTTGGCGTATGTCCGTTTTGACGAGGCGGATAGGAACCTTGCGGTCGGTTCTGAGACGGTGATCTTCCACCGTGGCTTTTGGAGCGACTGCGTTGTCCATCTCTACGCTCTGGACTGCGGTCACCTGGACCTCGTGGTGCGTCTGGTGGAGCAACACCCAGCCCCCCTGCCTTAGCTGCTGCCTCTTTCGCTTTCTTTGCCTCGCGCTTTTTCTTGTTCTTCAAGGCTGCCTTGGAGACATCGTCCTCGGTTGCTCCTGGGGATGTCGCAGATGCAGCTCCCGGTGGAAGGTTGTCAACCAGATCAGCTCCAGGCACCTGTCGTCGAGATCGACCAAATCCGTTACTGTTGACGAGAGATGTACCATTGCTAACAAAATGTGCCGATCCACCCTCATCCTCACGCTTGAAGTGCGATGGAGTTGCTTGACCACGTGCTCCCGGTGGTCGGTAGGCGCCTGCAGGCTTGGATGGGGTTTTCACCGTACCCAAGTAAGCCACTGCTGACGGGTGTGGCTGAGGAATGGGACTCAACAAATCTCCGGCTGGAAAAGTCTCGAAGGATTGCGGTCTCCAAGTGACATGATACAATTCAGTCATATCTTCGTTGTACATGATACCCCCAGAAACATGCCATAGTCGAACACCATTGTCCACACGTAATCTAGGACTGGTCGTGGCAGTCAAGATATATCTGCTATCGGGACTCCATTCACAAACACTGGGATTTCCACCTTCAATGGTACAAATCTTCTTGTAGTCCTTTTCGAGATCGTAAATGTCCATCTGACCAGCCAAGTTACCGAAGCCAGCTACCAACACAAATCGACCAGTAGGCGAGAAAAGAATCGTGTTTCTGGGACCAAGTGGAAACGAATGAGTGCTAACAGCGCGCTGGTTGAAGATAGTTGTCTTTGCGGGCATATATCCATACACTACACCAAATTCTTTCGAGTTTGGTGACCAGGAAACGTCGTGAATTGGCCCTTCTTTGTCCAAAGTAATTCGAGAATCGAATCCACCATTCGCGCTCAACACGTAAAGTGTAGTCTCTCCGTAGTAGCTCTTACCAGACTTGTCAACTTCAGTCTGTGCCAATACTATCACAGTGGTTCCTAGTTGATTCCATTTCAATTGAACCTTGTCGCCCTTAAAGAAAGTCTTTTGTGAAACCGGAGTAGTAAATTGAGGCACATTGAAGACTTTCACTGCCGCTGGTTGACCCTGGATAGAAAGTTAGCTCAATCGCCTGGTTATATTGCATTTCACAAACCTTGCGTTCGGGGATGAAAACAGCTACAGAATAGTTGTTGCCGGGTGAGATCGCAAAATCGGCAACACCTTCAGCTCGGAGCTTATTCCAAACAGTTCGTAGATCCCCACTCTCGTAGAATTGGATCTCATTCGTGACAGCTCGGGCACAATAGCGTTCATCGAAGGTATATTGAAGGTTCCAACCTGTCTGCGACTTCTGCACGAACCTTCCCACAACCTCTTTCTCTGCTCCTTCTGGCACATCCTCCACCGTGCGCCAGACCTTTAAGTTCTTGACTGCATCACCAGCCTCGTCTTTTGATGGTCTCTCCCAAGTAATGATGTATGAGCCACGAGGAGAGAAACCTAATTCGTAAACATTAGGTGTAGGAAGGCTGGTGATGACGTGTCCGTCTGACGCATCAATCACAGTCACTCCGTCGTTCGAAGCCCATGCGAAGTACTGGCCGCATGGCGAATAGGTACAGCAACGGGAATTACCTTCGGGTCTCTGGAAACCACGCAAAGGCTCATAAACGGGTGCAGCATCCACGATACCAATCCCCTTCAGTGTTCTGTATGCAAACTGTGTCGGAACTGCCATGACTATTGAAAGTCACAGTATAATTCTACTCGGTAACAGATTGTATTGTTAATTGTAATTGTCAGGTCTCTTCTTTGTTCGCGCTCGAAATGTGGCGGGGGGTATGGAGAGGTTGTTTTGTCGGAATTCTCTTCAGAAAGTCGAGAGGAGGATGCTGTTCGAAATCGTCTTTGGATGAGGATCTTGAAAGCAAGTCCTTCGAGAATCTCAAGGTAATTGTCGAGATATTGGCGGTGAAAGTTCAAGGAATTTTGTGGAGAAATAGGTCTGCTGGACGAGTTTGATGAATGAGATCACAAGATGATGTTAGGATGCGAAATATTCAACCTCTTTCTCGCAACAAAATCGATATTTCTTTTTGAAGCTTCTACCGTTTGAAAGGGTGAGCGATGAAGAAGACAATAATTGATTGACGAGATTGTCTGACACTGAGGAAAGTGAATCTTGACTTTGAACGGAAGAGAACCGTTGGAGTTGAGCGTGTGTAGAGAAAAGAAGGGAAGAGGAGGGGGGAAAAGTGAGAGAGACGACAACAAAAAATTCTAGAAGTTTTGGTGGTGGTGTGGCCTTTCTGTTTTGCTGCTGCGAAGGTGTCGCTAAGCGCTAAGGCGGGAAAACCGACGCCAGACTGGCCAACGGCGGCTTCTTTGTCAGACGCAACAAGTATTGTACAAAGTGTAGGTTGTGAAGATCGCGGTAATATAATATCAGACATTCGTACTTGTATCTCCTCGTTTCTGGTCCGTCGTGGGAGTTGTATGTCTGACAGGAGACTTGCAAGTCTTACCTTCTCAAGAAAGAAAGTTATAGAGGTCACACACAACCAGTAATGCATACGCGAATGCCTACCCGAATGCCTTCTTGACTCAGGTGTACATTGATGGCCTGTGTTCCTGTCTTTTCATGAGCCTTTCTACGCCATTCAGACCTCGTATATTCATGACAGATGACTTGTCCGCAAGGCTTGTCTAACCAATCGACAAATCCATAGCCGGCCATCCCATACGACTCAGCCTCGACACTTCAAATCACTAGTGTGGTTTGTTACCGAAGTTGGGCCCATAAGGCTGATCTTATCTCGATCTTGATCTTGATAGATTAGATTCAACTTCCGTCTTGTCATATGATGCGAATCACATGACTCTATTCATCCGTCGGGGCCTCCTTTATGCTCGGCAAAGATCTTTTCTCCTTTACTCTTTGAGTTCAGCGGTCTACAGGTTCTTGTGATTACACAGATCTCGCTAATGCCTGGCTTTACCCAAAAGAACTCTTGCAGCTTTCTTATATGAGCATGAATATCATTCAGCATTACTACATATATATCAGGATATAAAAGGAGAGCACAAATCCATCAATCATTTTTCACCAGTCATCACCTCTCCGGTAGTAAAATCATTACCTTTTTCCACGTCTCTCGCATCATGTGCGTCATTCACTACAACCTGTCCCTTGTCGCCCGCCGCTTTCTTCTCTTCTCTCTTCTTCGCCCTGGCGTTCCGCTTTTCTGCCTTCTCCTGATCCTCCCTCATTTGCCTTATCAATGGACTTTTTGCGCGAATTTTTGATCCCCATTTATAGAAAATGAAGGGAATTGGAATCAGAAGAACTTGTACTAATCCCAGTAATGTTCCGGCCCATTGTGGTGTTAATGCACCATACATTGCCGGTCCTGCTAAAGGTAGTGTACCACCGACAATCGATCTCGCCACGCTATTTCCCGCCAATGCAGATGCTGAATAGATACCGTATGATCCTGCGAGATAGTTCGAAGCGTAAATAAAAACCAGTGTATTTCCAGCACCAAATGGAACACCAGCGAGGATAGGCCAAATCCAGTGAATTGTAGCTGGGGCACAAGTCCAGGAGAACCAAAGTTGCCCAATAGGGCAGAGAAATGCGGCTATGCATATAATGCTAGTTGAGGCTTCGGGTGCGACTTTTCCAGTTTCTGGGTCTTTCTCGTGTGAGTTGATCATTCTGCGAATGAGTGGTTCTGTGACGATTGCAAGCATTGTTCCTAGTCCGATACCCAAGAAAGCAAGACCTGTTTGACCTAGACTCCAGCCCCGCATGTCCGTGTATATAATTGGATAAGCGACGAAACATAGGTAAAGAATACCGTAGATGATCTGGTGTTACAACGTTAGTTAAAGAATGCCTAGAGAGGCTATTATGAGCTGCTCCCATGCATAGTCGCATTGTGCATGGGCGACCCCACACATCAGAGGAAGGCTTACGGCAATGTACGTATTCCAGAACCATAGAATCGGTTCGGTGAAGCTGAGCACAAAAGGTCGCGAGAGGTTAACTTTCAATATCCGTAAGACTGCAAACAAAATATTGGCTCGGTTTCATCACATTCCACTAAAGGTGACAGCTTACAACTTTCATTTCGATCATATTTGCACCAATATCTCTCGTCACCTGTCTCTTTCCGCATTTTGGCGACCTTTTGCTTCAGTATCGCTGGCGCATATGTCTCCTTGATAAATGCACAAGCGAAGAACGCAACGCCAGCAAGTATCATGACAATCCAATTCGTCCACCGCCACCCAAGATATTCAGCTGCGAATCCGCCGATGAGAGGACCAGTCACCGGGCCTGGTAATTGTTAGAGGATGAACCATAGACTCGAGGAGTAGTCATACCGTTCATTGGCCCAATACTCCAAATACTGAATGCCAGAGCCCGATAGTGTTCAGTTGTTATGTCTGACACAGAACCAGGGGAGTTTGATATCATAGCTGCACCAGCAAGCGCACTGCTAATGTATTAGTGTTCACATGATGAATAGTGGGTATTGAATTTCCCTACCCAATAAATCGCACACCCAGGATCTCACCCAGCGAGGTGGACAATGCACATGGGAGTACCATCAAACAGAAGAAGGCCAACGATCCAATATAAACTGGCCTTCTACCCCAGATCTCGCTCAAAGGTGCTAGAATCAGACTTCCAACTGCTAGGCCAATCAAATATGTCGTTACACCCAAGGTCGCAAGGGGTTCGCTTGTGACGTTGAATTCTTTCATCATTCCTGGCATACTCGATGTGTAGGACGAACTGTATAATACTACGGTCCATGTTGCCAAGCTTACAGTCCCAATGATGCAGCCTCGATACCATATTGGCCAATTCTTGGGGTCTTCGGGATCATTGGCTGTAAAGTCAACCTCAAAAGAAGGTATCCGAGAACCAGTCGTCGCATACGATGTACCCGTCCTCGTATAGCTTAATTGTGCATGGGCAAGCTGTTCCTCAATTGTTTCGAGGTTAGGCGTTAGGGCCTGTTCCAACGGAGCAAGGGGATCGGGATTCGAGTGATCCGAGTCTGATAGAGAAGAGATAGACTCGGCATGTGAAGCGGGACGAGGGGTGCCGCCATGAGCTGTTATTGAAGATGTAGCTGTCGCAAAAGCTGGACGAGCGTAGTTGGATTCATAAATTTCCTCTTTCTCAAAATCTACCTCGGCGGTCATGATGCAAGGATGCCGAGGGCTAGTCTACTGCCTCGGTCTGATGAGCTTGTTTCGGCACAATGCAAACAAGACGTTGAAGCCAATAGTCAGATCCCAGTGTTCAAGATGTTTGGGGACAACGACGATAGAAAAAGAAGGAAATTGATGATTAAAACATTAACGGTTGAGAAATTAAAGCAGATAATAACAACGGTGACTTCTTATAGTATTAGTGGGGAAGCACGAATATTTAGAAAAAAGAGCCTGGGCAAAACACACGAGGTGGTCAATGAGACGGGTGTGGCTCCCACTAGATAGGATAGGAAGAGCTATGCGGAGTTGTAAGCTAGGGAACTTCGACTTCCAATCCCACCGGTGATTGAATATACTCTAGCTTGGGATACTGCTCACACATGGGTGCTGAACCTCCGTGGACGAAGGGTGTCAGTGTCATGCCTCGCAGATCTCGCGGCGCCAATTTATGAGAAACGCGACAACACTCTTATTCATCTCCTTCCTCCATGGGCTGGAGGCGAAATAATGAGTGCAAGGCGGTGTGACAGCTTGCAGGATTGGATCGAACTCGTCAGGTTGGTGCCGATATCCGGTCAACTGCAGCTATTCTGCCGTAAATTTGCAAAACTGCTTTTATATGTTTTGCAGTAGGGCACGGGGCTTGCACAACGCCAAACCGCTGCCAGCGAGCCGTCATGATTGATAAGCATAGGTGCGGTAGCGGTCCGGCGAATGACTCAGTACCGAAGTACAATGGTAATGATAGCAGTACGAGTAAGTCTTGAGCAGTACGAGTAAGTCTTAAGTCTTGAGCAGTGCGAGTAAGTCTTGGTCGGTAGTTTTATCCACAATCTGCTATCCTCCTCGGTGGATCTCTCCGAGAAAAGCACAATACTTCGTAGAATCTCAGTATGTATTTCGTACGAAGCATGACTGCAGGGAGACTCTCGTCCTTACCGCCGTGCAAAGACTTGACGGTTTTCATGTCTCCGGAGCCGATTGCGTATTTGAGCGGAGGAACAGGAGATCAGCATGGCGGAGCTTTTCCGCGATCTTTCGGCTGAGAATTGGAAGCTCTAGACTCTTTTCGATGATCCGAGAAGAGCTTCACGCGTGAGCGGGCCGACTCTGGCCGCTAGAACTATCGAATCACGTGCCAAGCTTGACGCGAAACCGAGAAGCTTTGGTCGCGACACGAAGTTGCAAATATCAGCCGTAGCTTTAGCTTGATACTGTTACCATCGAATTTACACCGCATCGCAGCATGAAGAGATGTCCAAAATAGCGGCCAGTGACAATCTCCAGTGAAAGGATAGACCGAATCGCATCCAGCTTCGAAGCAAAAGCAGAAATGGCAGATAATGCCGCTCAGCCAAGGGTGTCCCAAAATCAGCAAAACACACAATTAAGGTATGCCGCTTCTTGTAGCCAACAGCTTTGAACCACCTGATGATGTTTGTAGTTATGAGTTACCGCATCGAATTCATACTGCAAAAGTATATCCACTGCCCGCTCCAAACGGTTCGACAGTGATCCTGTATGGAAACGAAAATGGAGTGAAGATTATCTGGAGGGGTGGAAGACCATTCAAGGCATCGCAGGACACAGCTACAGCATCGGCAAAAGTAAACGGCTTAAAAGATGCTATTATTTCTCTCGATTTAGATGAAGATGAAGCAGCTCCTCCACCTTTTGAGGACAAACCAGAATTCGAAGACGATGAAGCGGAAATTGATCCATCCAAACCATACCCTAACTTTGTTCAAACACTGGATTTACACTTCGGCACTGATGTCCTACATATCGGCCTGCTACAGAGCTCAATTCTTAAAGCGGACAGCACATCATGGCGAGGAATAGATGCTCTGAAGCAAAAGATCGTATTCACAGCTGCCTGCGCTGACAATCTTGTTCGATTGGTGACACTACCACTCACGCCACCATCTCCCGCAAGCAAAGGCCGCGATGAGTTTCGATCGAATTTCACAATGGCAAATGCTGGTAACGGCAAGTGGGGGGAGACAGTGGTGACCTTGAGTGGCCATCAAAAGTCCTCTGATGGAGTTTCCATGACTGTTAACATGGAAGGACAGTCAGCTTTGACGAAGGCAAATCAGAAATCAACAGCAGAGACACAGATAATAGTCGCTTCACATTCAAAAGAAATGACCGGGTTACTACTTCTATGGCGCATACCGCTTTCGCCTTCGCCTTCTATAGAACAGCCATTTCAATCGATCTACATGCCCTCCCCAGCAGTCCGCATATCATTTAATCCGTCACTTTCAGAGCAACACTCGAGTTACCTCCTTGTAGCAGATACTGTTGGCACATGTCGCATTTACAACTATAAGCTCGTTGTGAATCAGTCAGACGATCCCGATAGTCTGGTTGCCGAGCAAGGAACTTGGTTACTCTCCTTGTACTCTGGATTCAAAAATTCCAGGTCCGATTCCCAGTCTCCACAAAGAGGACCACATGTTGGCTTCGAACGTAAAACGATCGTTGATGCCGATTGGGTGTACGGCGGTAAAGCCATCATTGCTCTCCTCAATGATGGCGAGTGGGGAGTTTGGGACATGGATGGCGTTGGACCCGGTGCAAAGAAGGGCTTCATGGGCATACAGTCCATCAAAGGAGGATCGATATCGGAATTCAATCTTACCGGCTGGATTGAGGGTGCCATGAAATCTTCATCCAAAAGCTCGGGCCCATCAGCAGCATCAATCTCCAAATTCGTGCCCATGACGCCAGGAACTCGCAAAACCACGGACCTATTTAGCAACAAAGCTCAACCTACCGGTCCAATACGTGGTTCTATCTCGGTTGTCGAAGTCCCGAGTCAATCGCCGAATTTTCCAAGCGAGGAATCGGTTCTTTTCTGGCTCGGTGAATCATTTACACTCATCCCATCCCTCTCGAAATATTGGTCCAGTAATCCTCGGAAAGGCCAAACAACGACCAACATATTCAACTCAGTACCTGGTTCTCGTCCTATTAAGCTAGAATCAATTGACCTTCTAGGCGAACGCTGTTCCGGCATCGAGCAATATCCTAAAATTTCCGCCGTGCCTAATAGCAGAACAGAATTTCAAACAGAAATAATTATCCTTGGTGAACATCGATTCACCATTCTCTCAGGTGGTAAATATACACCTCCAAGCAGAGATACACACCCAGCCAACAAATTGGCTTTGGTACCTAGGAACGAGAACACTGATCTTGTGGCAGCTGGAAATGGTGATCTTGATGTCGTGGATATCGATAGGGCGTTGGCGATGATGGAGAATGGGTCAGGAATAAGATCAAGCGGCCTATCCTTCGGATCAAAGGCGAGATGGTGACAAGATACTACAGATGTGATTGCAGATAAAAGATAGATACCCATTCCCATTCTCATTTCCCTTCGACCTCCACCAAGTGACTGGAATAAAGTTTTACTGCAGCGTTACCCAATTTCCCCCCGGGACAATATGATTCTCAACTTTGCAAAAACCATTGCATCTCCGCAGGACAAGGTGGAGTACAAGGCGAGACAATTCCTTGAAACTCTGTATTCTCTGCGGTACATCAAAAATAAAACTCTCACTTTGTGGGTAAGCGGCATCTCACTGGTACCTACCCCATCAGAGGGTGTGGAGGTGAGCTCGCTGATGGCAAGACTTTCTACTGGCCTCTCATTGTGCATGCACTGCTCCGGTGGGATATGCGCTGATGATGAGTGGGTTTATAAGTGTGCTTGTACATTTTGATTTGTTTTTGAATGATGGAGAGGCGGAAAGGTAGTGCGTAAGAAGGTGAGACGGCTTGCGCGAGGCACGTAGGGCCATTAATGTCGACCCAGTACATCTTTTCCGCGGATTTGAAGAAATAAAAGGGAGTTGGTTGTCCGTCTGTAAGATTACCTTTTTGGTAATCCCGGAGTCGGTTCCGCAACTCAATCGGGGTTGGCTGCCTTATCATACCGGGTTGATGCCTTAGTCTCTTACGTCCTTGACCTCATCGCTCATGTAGTGGTTTTAGTATAGAGGTATCTAGACAATTTGGGATTGCTTTTCTACATATTTGAGAACTGGAATCATCAAAGTAATAGAGCGGGATAGTAATAGAGCGGGATAGTAATAGAGCGGGATAGGTATTCTTGAAGAAATGGCTGATGTTCCATAAATGCAGAATTGCCACTCTTCATGAATTAGCTCCGTGGGCATATGTCCTTCTCTGAGTGTAGAATTATCATCATGTCACAGTATCTCTATAATTTTCATTGTCTGTGATTGATCAGCCATATAGATACAGCTATCAGGTTCTGGTATTGGATTGGTTGAGTATCTATCTCCGTGATCATGTTCGTTCGATTGCAAATGCTTTCTTAATATTTTGGGCTCCGAGATTCCTTTCGATACCTACGTTTCCCTTCTACACTGTTCAATCAGAGTGTCCATCGACTAAATGTTGCACATCTGATTATGCAGTGTATCTCGGAGTCGCTCAAAGTGCTAATGGTTCCATACAGTATATGCCCTTCTAAGCACCAACAGGAGTTCTTCCTAGTGTCAGGTGCTCACACTTGAACAACGAGACCAATAGCCCTTATGGAATTATGTCAAAAATGATGCGCTTGACATCGATCCGGGGGCTGTGCCTCCCACGTAGACCCTTCTAACGCACCTCGCCCACCACGACATCTAATTATCGGCCCCTTTAGACGTATTGTTGCATATCTGATTTTCCGCGCGGAGTTCGCCCATCCAGATATGGAAAAGCACTTCCAAGGGACTACCATGGAACTAGATACAACTCATCCTCATCCTCCATCCTCCTGGAGACCTGGAGTGAACAACAACCACTCACCTCCCATCACCACCACTTTGTTGCACGTCTTCACACCCGGAGTATCTCGAAGCATCATTATTCACCCCTTTACACAGCCGGAGCTGTGAAGAAACACCATCTTTGGACCATCTGTTGCAAGTCTCTGATTCCGGCCGGAGAGAAGCACTTTCCATTTCGAGTAGGTTGATACTTCAACGCAGTTTGTTGCATATCTCAGCACCCGGAGAGTGAAAAGACTACACAAATAAAGAAATCTGTTGCACTTCTGATTGTCCGGAGAGTATGCTTTGGTTACTGGATAAATGAAGTGTGTAGAGTGTTGAGCTCCGAACCTCAGGACGAGACCCAAATCCAAATGGAGATTCATGGAGGCGAGGGACGTAGACTCCCTGGTAGAATATACCAGTTCCTTCCAGTTAGATGTTCGATAGCCATGTGTATTCAAAAGATATCAGAAATAAAATGCATATAGCAAAATAATTTCCTAATCCGTCATCCGGAGTTAACCAGAGCCTCAAGTTGTGATTGTAGCTCTATGAATCTTGGCACGTCATGTTCAAATCCGTAATTTCTATAATTCCGAAACCAGCACAAATATTATTTCTAGGTATCTTGTTCGTTCGGAGTTGCCATGACGTTCGCGAGTCGAAATGATTTGTTGCAGATCTCCTTTTTCCGTTCGCTTCGTACTTTTCATATTGGGAGATGATGGGATCCGGAGTACCGGAGCGAGTGGGGTGTGTTTCCGGAGTCGTTTTGCTAGACGAATTGAATACAATGTCTCGATAATTCCAGTCACATTGAACTTGTTTCTCTTCATAATTTTCACCGACTTTTATGTGGGGGAATGATGTAGCTTTAATGTAGAAAGACGCTTTCACATGTCGAAGTTGTCGCCGATAATGCGTCGGCGTTCGAACAAGTAACATCTTACAAATACGATTCGAGATTAGAAATTGCTTCAGCCCTTAGACGGTGGTCTTTGTAAAAGAAAGATTTGTTATTCGGATTTGTAAGTTATGCTATATACAGTTTTCCCCGAAAGTTTAAATATATTAAAGAAAGATCCGAAAGAAGGACGGAATATGTACAAGAAGTTGATAAGCAAACGTTGAGTCTGCTAGTAGCGGCATTATACCAGCTGCCGAAGGACATTACCAATGTGATGATTTGTAAATAATCTAGACCGATGGCCATCCATTACTCCAGGTGAGATAATTGTATCCGAACAAGTAGTTTGCGTCAGCAATACCGATCGTCGGGTTTGCATAATGGTAGTAGAGCAGTGGTCCAGATGACGAAAGATAGACACCCCTAACCACATATTAGTAATCACTTACTTACTTGTAGTCTTCTCTCTTCCTCCTGTTCTCCTCCTCCTGTTCTTCTGTAAAGAAAATACTTACTGTCCACCCGGTCCATACACATTGCCATGACTTGCCAACAAAGTCGAGCCACCATTCGCAGTACAAGCAACACCATTCTTATCAACAAAGCCACCAGTAGCAGAAGTACTCCGGCACATAACGATTTTATATTCTGCTCCAGCAGCAGGCTTTGAGGTTTCGTACCCGCAGCAGATGCCGGATGAGAAGAGCAGATAGTAATATCCGGAGTAATAGAACATGTAGGATCCTTCGAGAGCATGTGTCCCGCTGGAGTTGTATGCAATGTTGTATGAGGCACTACCGCCGGTTTTGAGAGGTGTTGATGCCATACCTACTTGGTAAATATCATCCCAGAAGGAACCAAAGTTGAGACTAGAAAATTAATTGTTCAGGCTGGTCTTATTCTTTTTCTCAAAAGACGAGTGGGGGGCATGAAAGATGGGAACTAACTAGTAGGCGCTGCCGACTTTGATAAGATTTGGGTCGATAGCATTGTACAACTTGCTCGATGAAGAGGCTACACCCGTTGAACCATGATCAGTCCAAGAACCGACTTCCATGGTAGTTGACGTCGCGACACCAATAGCAGAGTTTTGGCTGCCGAATGTGGAGACCGCATAATACATGTAGTAAGTAGAACCGACAAGCTGAACATCGGGCGCCTGCCACATCGTCGACATAGCTTAGCAGAAATCTTTACAGCTCGGATGAAAGGGATCACGTACCCATAAGTCAGTGTTACCAGTCAAGCTAATGGATGAACCGCCGGACAAAGCATCGCCGACGTAGGTCCATGAACCAGCAAGTGAACTGGCCTTCCAAATCCCGATTCCGTTGCCGGTGCTGAAGCGGAACCAAGTTCCATCACTCGAGCGTTGGATCAGAGAAGGATCATGAGCATAGCAGTTGCCAGAGCAAGAGCCTGGGTTAGAATAAGCATTAATAATGCTGAAAAGTAGTGGAAACAGGAACAGGAGTCGAGAAAACATGATGGATGAAGAGCCTAGCCGCGGTATGAAGAAATGTCGTGCAGGCGGCTCAGAAGAAGTTCAGCCTTGGGAGTAGTCGAGCGATTTATAGATAACGGTTAAACTTTCTTCACATAAATACAAGCACATGTATGTTACCCCGAAGGGGGCCCCGCGAAGTTTCCGCCCCTGACCGTCGCGAGGACATAGAAGAAAACGCATGTACACTTACAAAACTCGAACTCACGCCCAGCATCTTACTGGTGGACACACAACCCATCATCGCCGGCGATCGTTGATCTCAGCACAGATATTAAGAGGAACAACAAAGTGGACCCGAGGTGTAATAAAATAGCCCTTCTGTTCCCGTCCCTTGCGTTTGTCCCTAGGTTTTCCTCAAAAGCGCACCAATTGTGTCATCCAAACATCTCATATTACAGCCAACTCGGCAGATATAAGCATTAGACCAACGTACCACCCATCCGAAAATTGCATGCATCTAATCCGCGGGGTCTGGGGTCTAGCTGTCCACGTAAGATCACCAATATATTTATCTCTGTGCCTAGATTATTCGCCGGAAAATGCGGCAGTCAACACGTAGCACTACATACCAGATCATTGGTGGAGGCACATAAAAATCCATATGCAGCTCTTCATTGCTGTGTACGGTAGCTCTGTGTACCGACAGAAATTGTATTGCGGGGTAGTTCTACAGGCGCCGGGGGCTTGTGGGGTATTAAGCTTACAGTGACTTTGACGTTTGGGACTCGAATTCCCCTTTACATAATCTAGTTTCCTCTTGATGCTCGTTTCGGGGAAAATAACGGAGTACTTGGAAAATTGTCTGAAAGATGAAGTGATTCGCGCGAAGAAAAGTCTCTGGCGGAGAGTCGATATTTGCTTGGTTCCTGGGAGACTGACCAGGAATCGATAGAAGATAGTGAACGGCCCAACCCTCGGTCAGGTGTTAAGAAGGCTTGTTTGAAGCGCACAAATAGGATCAATCCCTCACCTGGGTATGCCTGGCGAGGATATCGGATCTGCGATTTCTCCTGAATAGTTATAATGAGGTTATAGTATAACTAAATTCGCCTATTCCCATGACTTGGTAGCAAGTAGGTCCGTTCACAATGAAGCCTTTTCAACTTGTCTTGTCTCTCTTGGGTCTGTTCTCTCTAATATCAGCAGCTACATACTCGAATTCTATCTGAAATACATATGGGGCTGGTCCATTTATTGTGTACAGTACACACGGGGTTACTACTATCTCCTAACGACCACATGGACAGATGTTGAGATGACCAGAGCAACCACTCTAAATGGACTGAAGACTGGAACGAAGAAGGTTGTTTATAGCACCTCGACTGCCTCGAGGTACTGTAATGTGTGGTCTCCTGAGGTACCCTGTCTCAATGGAATGTGAGTATGATATCTAGGAGTTTTTGTTCCCATATTTGTGGCTTATCATAAATTAAAGATAGTATATATACTGTACAACAAGTATCAACGCAGATCTTACCGGCCAAAGAGTGAATGTACTTGTTGGTATTTCTAATTATACCGAAATTGCTGTAGAAGTATGCGTACTTACAAGCAAGGCGGTGCGACACCATCGGACAGCTTCACCTATGGTGGTGTAATGACCTCAGCCTGGGGTGTCGACGGAACTGTCCTAAACTTCAATAGCTGGGGAAATTATCTCGTCTGGTCATGCATATCATCCTCCATACAATGTCTCTACGTTACACTTCTCAACACGCCAACTTCTCTTGGCACATCATCCGTAATCTCCTGCCCTACTGAGTCATGGGAGACTGTTGGTGCAGCCGTTACTGAAGCTCCTGCTGCTCTATACTATGGGGGTAAAACCATGCTTACCTATTCTAGAAGTTATTGCTGGACGAGCTCACACGCGTTGGATTTGCTGACTTGGGACAGCTCAACCAACCCCGCTACTTCCGCTGCGTGGAATATAAGGGCCCTGTCTTGAGCTCAGCAAATGAAAACTACGGTCCTGGAAGTAATGGGTATGTTGTGAATTCTGTGCAGTTTCCCGGACAAGGCATGATGCTGACACGAAGACAGATTCTTCACATCGCCAGATGAGACCCAGATCTGGAATGTGTATAATGCTGATGCCAACTCAGCGGGCGCATGTGATGCAACGAGATATACAATGGCACAAGTTTTGACATGGAACTCCGACGGTGTACCGAACTTCGGTATCTCGGGTGTGTTAGGCACCACTTTGGCGGGACCCTCAGAAGAATAATAATCGCACCCCCATGTAGAAATTTGTCTCGCGCGCGAAAATAAGCTCTGTCTTAAACAGACTATAGACACATATACCTATAATTGTTAGCAATCCACATAAAGATTGAGTAGATGTTTATATGAGCCAAACCACAATCTATCCAAGACCTCCTTCTCAAAATCCACATGATGATATGTCATCTGCTTTGTTTCACTGAAAAGCATATCATCACTTCCAAGCTCAGTTCTTGTCAAATGTAAATAATAATGCAAATCCGCCACCTTAATTGCTGCGCTCGCGAGTTCTAGGTGTGAGTAGTACTACCGTAAATGGTTCCCTAAAATGTGCATCTATGTCTGTTAGGTCTGCGTTAATGAAGAACTTGTAGCGGTCGCGTCTGCAATGCTAGTATCACACATTGTCTGAAACAGGTTCAATCCGGAAAATCGCTCATTCCTGCTAACTAGAGCTCATGAAACAGTTTCCCTACTCATCATCATGGTCATTATGTGACGAATTGTGCTCAACTATATCATTCCACATAATAACCTTTGTTGTCATATCGAGTTGTTATGAACGAAATCCTTGTCTCCCAGCTACAGCTCGCCCAAGCTAGAGAAGTCTCCGAGTTCTTGCTTTGCACCCTCGATTGCTGGTACCCAACTTGCCCTATTCCTGGTAAAGATCTCAATCTCAGGCTTGAAGTTTTCTATTGCTGCCTTCGAATCCATGCAACCTACTTTAATTATAATTGTTCCGGGGAATCTGAGGGAAACATATTAGTAAATATATAACAATAAGACACGTGGAACGGAAATAAACTTGGTAGGCTCCAAAGTCGGAATTGGCACATACGCAGTAGTGCTCCTGTAAAGTAATGAACCACAAGTGCCACAGAAATGACTGGTGATGGATTCTCCGGAGTCTGCTGTTCTGGAGTACTTAACTAGAGAACCAGAAAGTGTTTCAAGCTTGTCGGATGGATAGGCGATATTAAGACAGAAGGCTGTGCCCGTCAATCTAAAAGCGCTATCAATAATCGCTGCATGGCTGTAGTGGCCAAGAGATAAAATGTGTCACTGACCTCCTCTCGTCACTGCAGTGGCACCGGAACTTAAGCAATGGAGCTTCGCCGTATGAGATACGGTTTGCACCGCAGAGGCATGACGATGTTGGCATGGTTAAAATATTTTGATCTTTAGCGAATAGACGGCGGATGTATTTGTGTTATGTGTTGGAATAGAATGAGATAAAGAGATAAATTGCATTTGATAAGACATACGAAGAACGGGGAACACTTAATTTATACACGATTAAGAAAGGTTGGACAAGACTTCCATACCATAATGTTCTCTCGACACATAGTGTTGTGCTTATCCACCGTCCACGCCCTTTGTCGTTGTCGTTATTCAGTGAGCACACTAAAAAGCACAAGATAGCACGAACTGAATGGGGAAATGTTTACTAGATTTCGACTTTGCTAATATTCTGACTACAGAATACAACAAGACTAATAGAGAATTCCCGCACGAATTCAGTTAGTAAATGCCTGAGATATATTGAAAGAATTGCAAGTGGCATGGTTGTCTGGCAGGCGAAGTATCCAATATCAGTAATCAGCCATGCGTGCTGACAGTGAAGGAGGATGATTTATAACAGATGAGCAAATAGGGCCTTATCTTCACACCATACTCCCATCGGCTCTTCGTCGAAAGAACGCCAGAGTACTGAAAGGGTGCAGTGACTAGATACAGCAACTTTCTCATAGCGTCGAATCATCAGCAAGGGCCGTTGAGACGCTGCGCGGAGACTCGCGAGGACAAACGATGCCTAGAACCAGCTCTGCGATTACCACTGGCAGCATCACTTGGCCAAAGGCTCAGAAATTGTGAATTGATCAGTTGGCGCCACTGGGTAAGGCACCGGAGAGGATTTCGAAGAGAATGTGGTAGCTAGATAGAATAATCCCGATATAATCCCGATGTTGTTGATAGTCTGCAGTCTTGGTGATCCGTGCACAGAGTTTTCTTGGCCTTGCTCCCTTGGAAAGGCTGTCTAGTAGCCTCGCGCTAAAGTTCCTTCTTCATTCGCGCTCGTCGCGTCCTCCAAAAACAATCTGCCAGTGATGCACAACGAATTTCGTTGTTTCGCTAGCTGGAGTTGAGACACCGATATTGGGAGGAAATATGGCCGGTTGGATCTGTTCTTGAACCACTTCATGACGCTTAGAACATGGCCTCGGTCACTTCCATAGGCCTTCACCAGCCCACCGGGATCCAATATGCTATACAAGAAGGTTTTCTGGCCCCAGAACCCGCGAGTGACGCCTACGATTGGTACAATGTGTGTGATGAGGATGATGCCGGGTCTGAAGTTGACGATGAGCTGCTTGTTACTCCAAGATGTGTCATCTGGTCGAGGGGAGGAATTTTCCGAAAAAGCTACAATTTCGACCTCGAGAAGGAACCGATAACACAAGCGCTTCTAACATCATTTCCTAGTGTTGGAGCATTGCCAACGAAGGGCCAAAAGACGGGACAATCGAAAGCTACCTCGACCTCAATCTCAACCTCGAAGTCCAAAGCGATAGTAGTGTTCTTGAAAACGCAAGCTCATGTTTACTTTCTTTCAGGAACCAGTCATGTAATACACTTACCTTTCGAAGTGGAGTCTGCGACTGCAGCACCAGTAGGTCTTATCATACAAAGGAAGTTAAGAGTTGACAATCTTGTTGCAACTTCTCTGAAATTCCCACGAGTTCCGCCAAACTCTTTCGTTTCTTCGCAGCCTCAGCCATGGTCTGGCGCAAGTTCGATACAGTCAACATTCTCGATTGCAGAGCTCGGAGCCCCTAAACAGATGCCCTTACCTCATATACCTACCATGAAAGACATGTGGGAGCCTCCGTCATTAAAAAATGATGCCAATTGGCCCCGCTTATTCTCATTATCGGACCCATTGTCAGAGATGGGTTTAGTTGTAGCTCAACCTACGATTACCGAGGGTCGAGGACGGAGAAGTTCTGGGAAAATCACTTCATTGGATACGGCAGAGGAAATTCTCCACGTGTCTAGGCCCAGTGAGTTTCCTACCAAAGATACGGAACATCCTTTAGTATTAGCCATAACTTTAAACCGGGAAACGAGCATATACACGGTTTGGAGATTTACATATATTGGTCAAGAACCAACGTCCAGCACGAAAACCCGGGTTACAAGTGGAACTACATCACGTCGGAGAAGCTCATTCATGCCAGGCAGTGCGACGGGGGCTACAACGCCTGTAGGAAATAGCCAGCAGACATTTCGAGAAAGTTTCAGTGGAGCAGTTCCTGTTTTCAAAAAGCCGGCTCGACCGGATGATGTAGCCAAGGAGAAGTCGGTTGATTTTGCTTCTACTCTGGATCCAGATTTTGAGGGCAGCACAATTCCAAGAAGAAAATCCCGCCGCGTGAGTTCTATGTTAGCCAGAGCAGATCTTTCCGCATCTCACGAGAGGAATGCTTTCACAGACTTAGCAACTGGCCACCAGCATACTTCGAATCGGGTGCGAGAATCATTGGGTAGCCAACATACTAGAGCGAGTATTGGACACACGTTTTCTCAAGTTTCACAACTTAACCACAGCGTGAATAGTTACTTAGACGCTCCTGTTGATGAGCTTCTAGACGAGCTCCGTGCTGGCGGCGATTTTGAAGGTTTCCACAATATGGGCCTCGACGACGATGAATTCGATGCTCTGAAACAAGAGGTTGTCCTGACCAAGGTCTGCAGTGTACCAGCGGAGCATAGTAATGTTCGTTATTCAACTCAACATACCCCAGCAAAAAATCAATGTCGGATATTTATTTTGCCTGCGCCAGCATCAGTCGCGGATGACCAGCAAAGTAATTCCATCGTCATCTGTATCCTAGACTCTGATGAAAGAAAGCTTCTGGTGATGACACTCAATACAAAAGCACACAGAAAAGCCCACTTTGGTGCCAACCATGGGACTGCCACGTCGGAGAAGGAGTTCATCACTGTCAGTCTCAAAGGTGTAATGAGGGCAGAAGGCGTTATTGATGCTTGCAAGTTCGATGATGGAGATATATCTCGGATACTTGTCTTAACTGAGACAGATGATGGCTTTGGAGAACTGAGTTTGCAGGCTCCATGGAGTGTTCTCATCAAGGTGCCATTGCCATCTAGTTTTGCTGTACATAATGTGCGAAATCTTAGTCACAATCCCAAACCACGGGAAAAAAGAGATGGGGGCTTCAAAAGGGTTTTAAGCCAAGGTCCGCGCACTTTGAAAGGCCTGCGCAATCCGCAACCACGAGGCCTTGTAGATTTGATCGATGACAAAGGCAAGATGCATCAACTTCAGGTCCTCATGGAACCTCGCAATCCATACGTACGCAAGATCATTCAAGTATGTAGCAAGGTCATTCCAGGTTCCAGCGAGCCTGAAGGAATCCTCGTCTCATGGTGGATGGCCATGCGATGGGTCCGACTCGAAGCCGTTGATACTGTAGACGCAGAATGGACATCATTTGTCATCGTTTTGTTTTCCATGGTTCTCGGGTTTGGTTCGTCAGGAAGACAGACCCAGAAAAGATCTCATGGCAAAAAGAAGTCCAGGACAGCATTGCTACGATCCAGTAGTGGTGCCCAATTAGATCTAGAAAGCTGGGATTCCATGCTAAGCCACATTGCATCGAACGGCAACCCAATACCACCATGGGGCAATACTGGTGGCTGGAAATGGCTCATGGAGCAAGACGAGGCCGAAATCTTTCTGCCATCAGATTCGGATATGCTCTCATTGGCTGATGGTGACAAAAAGTCGTTTGTGAAGAAACACGTAGGATTCGCGCGAGATTTCCTTAATTGCAAACTAGGTCAGGATGTTGCAAGCGGCTTTCTACCGTCATCGTCTAATAAGTCGATTGACATGAGGCAAGCAGCACTAATTGATACTCTTGCAGCGTTGCATTTGCTACATGAGGAGGAAAAGCTGGACACAATGGCATCTGATTCTTTTAATACTGGTGTTCCAAGTTTAACGCCGGTCCTAGCTCAAATTGTTCGGTGGTTAGGTTGGGAAAGCTGGATTGAATATTATGAAACCGAAGAGGCTGCACTTGTGGATGCACAGTACGATAATGGTGAGTTATCATATACACCATGCCAATTGGATCTAACACGTGTTACAGGTCTTGTACTCAATTCCCACATGGCAGAACCATTTGAATGTCCATCTGTCTATTCCTGGATACAGAACTGCTTTCTCATGCGAAGTTTGACTCCCTTCATGACTTTGCAAGAAGTGGTGACAAACAGATCCGTTATATCAAACAGAAATGCTAGAGATCTTGAACGATGGCGCAGTTTAACACCCAGGACACTCCAATTCGCAACATTCTTTGCTCTTATGCAAGACGACTGGTCCTCAGCGCAGCTGGTAGAAGCATTGGCCACTGCCGGCGTGGATAATCTTTTCTTAGAAACTCTCCCAGAGACTATCCTCGCACCACTTCAAGAAGCAATAATTGAATGTCAGCGTGAGCCGCCAACTTCATGGGACCAAAACATGCTTGCTCTAGTAGGCCGAGAGGACGTCAGTGTGCTCCTATCTCCAGGTCAGCTAACGCGGACGTCACAGCCTTCTATATTAGTATGTAAAAACCCAAGCGTAAATTGTCAATCTAACTTGTGCAGGCACCATCGCACGAATCAAACCTGGATGTTCATGCTGTTTGCGCGTCTTCGTCAGATGTTGAGACCACTGGAGCGTTTGATGGGTCGGCTGAAGTTGACCGCCAAGCTATCACGCGCGCGATATTCAAAGACGATAGACGAATGAATGAAGCAATGAACATTTTGAATACTTTCAGGCCAACCATCGCTCGTGTCAAATCTGAGCCTGACTGGTCAGAGTCAGAGTTACTAGAAGCACAAAAGGAGCATGCTCAGATGCTGGCTTATCGCACTCTTGCCATTCCTTCCGGTAGAGGTTTACTATATTATAGTGCTCGAATTCCACTCTTAACTCAAAGGTTTGCCATTGGGGGATTCAATCTTAGTTGCATTATGAAGCCGAACAACAATACTATCGGTGTAGACAAGAATGCTTTCACTGAGGAGAAGGTTTGCTGGGCTTTCTTTCATGCTGGCGTATCTGCCGGGCTGAGTATCTCTCGAGACGCCAAAGGAATTGATACCTCATGGATTCTCTATAACAAGCCTGTACAAGATTTGAGCAACCGACATGCTGGGTTTTTACTTGCTCTTGGCCTCAATGGCCATCTCAAATCCGTAGCCAAATGGGTTGCATTCCGATATCTAACACCAAAACATACTATGACTTCCATCGGCTTACTCTTAGGCTTAGCAGCGTCTTACATGGGCACAATGGATTCTCTGATTACGCGGCTTCTATCTGTTCATGTAACGCGGATGCTCCCTCCCGGTGCAGCGGAACTGAACCTTTCCCCACTGACTCAGACCACTGGTATCATGGGTATTGGACTGTTGTATTGCAATACTCAACATCGTCGAATGAGTGAAATAATGCTCTCAGAGATTGAGCACATCGACCAAGAAATCGATGAAGAGCCTCTGCGCAATGAGGGTTACCGCCTCGCAGCTGGATTCGCTCTTGGTTACATCAATCTTGGGAAAGGATCGGACCTCAAAGGTCTTCACGATATGCGACTTACTGAGCGTCTTATTTCTTTGGCGGCGGGGAGCAAAAAGGTCGACCTCGTCCACATCTTGGACAAGGCTACAACTGCTGCGGTTGTTGCCATTGCTCTCATTTATATGAAATCCGAGAACCAAGTGCTGGCTCGAAAAGTGGATATACCAGACTCCATTCTACAATTTGATTATGTTCGACCAGATATTTTCCTCCTCCGAACTCTGGCGCGGCACCTGATAATGTGGAGTGAGATAGAGCCATCCTTTAGATGGATAAGAAAGAGCCTGCCTACGGCTTACAAGAAATGTAGCCGTATGCATGGCATCAAAAGCTTGACATCTGCGGATCTTCCGTTTTATGATATCGTCACCGGTTTGTGCTTTAGCATCGCTTTGAGATTCGCTGGATCTGCCTCCACAATAGCGAGAGACATATTACTTCACTATTTAGATCAATTCATGAGAATTTGTCGGATTGACGCTGATACTTTCGACAAGAAATTGACTAGAAATACCGTTCGAAATTGTCAAGATTTACTGGCACTCGCAGCAGCAACAGTCATGGCGGGCACTGGAGATATTGCCGTCCTTCGTCGACTTCGATCAATGCATGGTCGAGATGATAGTGATACTCCATACGGAAGTCACCTTGCGGCTCACCTCGCAATTGGCGCGTTATTCTTGGGCGGTGGAACATTTACGTTCAGCACATCAGACAAGGCAATTGCGGCGTTACTCGTGGCATTCTACCCTATCTTTCCGTCTTCCGTCCAAGACAACAAGTCTCACTTACAAGCATTCCGTCACTTTTGGGTTTTGGCAGCAGAGCCGCGATGTCTCGTTACGCGGGATATTGACACTGATCAACCAGTTCCAATCCCACTCTCAATTACCCTGAGAAGTGGGGAGGAAATACAGCGGCACACCCCTTGTCTCATACCAGAGCTAGATCAAATCAGCACTGTAAGAACTTGTAGTCCAGAGTATTGGAACTTCGTCCTCGATTTTGAAAGCAATGTATCACATATAGCAGCATTCAAGGCATCACAAACAATACATATACGCAGAAGGCCGGCTCATGATGCAAGTACGAATGCGTTCAAAGCTACACTCCAGGCTCTGGATGAGGTTGACGATGCGGCAACTCAGCCTCTACAGTGGCTCTTCGAACTGCCCGCTTTTGCAACACTGACAAAAGCCGAAAGGGCCCTAGTTCTTGGTCCAGATTGTGGCGGCGCGCGAGATATGCATGCTGGAACAGCACAAACCTCAGTTGACTCCAGATTGGTACTGGAACATGCTACCCTTGATAGTGGCAGTAAAGATAGGCTGCTGGGATTAAGATTAATGTTTGAGTGGGCCGATAAAGCAATGAGTGAGGGAAAGGAAATGCGATGGATTAGGAAAGAGGTTGTGCAAAGGCTACAGGCTAGAGTGTGGGTGACTGAGAGAGAATGAATAATTTCGCTGTCATGAATCAACGCTTTTATGTCTTACGAAGGGTGGCATGGCTTCTAAAGTTTACATGGCATTGGAGGAGCAGTTGATACAATACCATCCGGCGTTAAGTTTCCCCATAGCGATGTAGGATGATGAATACAAGCTATTAATCGATGTCGTCACGCATAAACACGAAAAAGTCTCATACGGCTCTTTGGCCAAAAATCTATTTTGGGGGGAACTTGCAGAATCTCACTATGCTCCAACATTTTGACGAAACCTCCGAAGAATCGTTCTTGTACCGATATAATCCGGCTGCCGTACTTTGGTAGGTCGTTCAATAGGTCATCGGATCGGTCTCCTCGCATCATCATTACCGTACCTTGAGTAATGCCAACATAGCCGCCAGCGCGCATGATGCACCCAATTGTTGGTTGGTTTTCCGTCTTCGCGGAACTGACCAATTGCATGCCAAACCATGAAGTTGAAGACCAACGATCGCGTCAATGACGGGGGCAACTTGGCAACAACGAGACATAGCATTTGCTTGGATAGTTACACATGTTTCTAAATTCTCTCTTGAGAAAAGCTGTTCTGGAAATGCACATTTCTCTCTGGCCCACAGCTCTGAGCCATGGGGACTGGAACGCAACATCTCGAAGTAGTTTCCCAAATACCTCAATCGATATGGTCGTTTCTCTATCTCACCATTAGCTGATGCTTATGATGGCCCTATGGGCGATGGATAAATTTACGCCACCTCGTGTCTTTCTTCGGAGGCAAATATTGATTTCCAAAAAAAATTTATAGACCTATTAAGAGGTCCATGGCCGCGAAAACCTTTTCCCTTCCAGTTTTGGCTATCATCTTCAACTCAGGCCAGAACTTGTTCTCTACTACTGCCTCATAAATATCCTCACTATGGCCATGTAAATTATCGTTCTTCATCTCCTTCGTGAGGCATCGCACCCACCTTTTATTCCTTCATCTCCATTTCTATCTGCATCTCACCAGCTCCCGTTCATTCACTATCCTACGCATATCTCGAACCTTACCGCTAGTATTTCACATACACAGACACCTTCACCATGCAATTCCTCGCCCTTTCCACCCTTTTCACATACCTTTTCGGCCTTGCCCTCTCTGCGCCTGCACCCATCAATGAAACATCCCACCCGGAAACCGTAAACCCTACCCCTATCTCCGCAATGCACCCCCGTAATCAAAATACCGTTCCCTCCGTCTCCATCACATTTTACGGCACAAGCGGTAGTTTCCAGCACACCTTCCCCGTCGACGGCGCCATCTATGAAATCAGTAAGTTCGCCCCCTTGTCGCGCTCCTCTCTCATGCCTTATTCTTTCCTTCCCTTCGTACCTTTTCCTCTCCATTCTTTACCATTGGGCCATTCCAATCTTGACTCAGGCAAGCAGCTAACTCCTCCCAGCAAACGAACTCACCGTCACCCGCATTGTGGCCGACAGCGGCACGGGTGTGTGCGTCATCAACGGCTTCCACAACTCGTTTACAAGGCTTGAGGGGAGCCCATGCGATGAAAAGGTGCGTCCGGCGCAGGCACAGGCGTTTGGCGCATGCTATACGGCGTTGGCGGAGGGGCAGGGTGACCCGGCTTATGATGCTTATAATTATTAGGGTTGTGCTGTGTTCTAAGGGAAGGATATGGGAGGAGATGGGGGAGAGAAAAAAATGAAGGAGATTTGTGTGTATACAGATTTCCAAATTTGGAGTCCTGGGAGGTATTTAAAAGTATGGGTTGGCGAAAAGTCAATGTGGCGTACTTGATGGTGTTTTGACTGCTTGTTAGGAATCGATAGAATTTTCCGACGACTTGTTTATATAGAAGTTGAGCATCAAGGAACATATACATTCGAATGTCTACCTTAAAGATTTCTCCCGTGAGTATGGTCTTTCATATCGTTAGATATGATTGTAATTAAATGCTTGAAGATATCCATCCCTATTGTCCATTCCATTCCCTAGTCCCAGTCCCTCCATTGTAACTCATAGCATGATCCCACCCAATGCCCACCTTACTGAGCTGTAGTGGCCTTCCCCCTTCCAGGCGCCTCCTCGAACTTCTTCAGCCACTTTTCTTCTTGCTTGAACAATTCTACTGCTCTGATAGCACTTGGGTCACCATAATCTGGATCTGCGTTTCCTTCTAGTAATGCCTTTTTCGCTATGTCAGCTCACCTTTCCATACGTGGCCTTCCCCGTCATGATAAATTCACATAAATTGAGTAGTGAGAATGAAACGATGTCTGAAGGCAAACATATGTGAGGATTGGAGAAAGATACACACCTCAATAACATCATCCTCTCCCTTATACACCGCACCCGCCAACGGCGATTGTCCACGATCATTCAACGAATTGGGATTTGCGCCATGTTCAAGCAAGAGACGAACAAGTGGTGCGTGGCCGTAATATGCGGCAAGCATAATCTTTTTACTATTAGTATAAGTCTTGTTCCCTTTTGAATCATCCAAAGAAAAAGATAAATGCCATTCTTCTCCATCCTGCTCCATCCTCATCCTCGCCGTCAGCTCAATCCTCCACGTGATACGAGAGGCTGAGCTGAGACGAGATGACACAGAACGCGATAAAAGAACGGACATAAAAGAAAGTGCGACAGAAGGACATACCAAACTGTCACCCTTATCATTCGTCATATTAGCTGGTAGACCGGCAGGTAACGCTTGCTGAAAGATGTCTAACTGTCCGTTGCGTGCTGCGTCGTACATGCGGGTTGCGAAGGCTATAGCTTCGGGGGGAAGGGTGGACGCTGATGTTCCGTTTGGTTCTGCCATTTTGTGGTTTTGATATTTGGTGAGAGTTGGTTTGAGAAGGGAAATAGAAGAAGAGATATGAAATGAACTTGAGTGTATGTTTATATGGATAAAATATGTATTGAAGATAAAATACTAACTCATAGAACCGACCACTGGATTATAAATCCTTGTGGTCTGGATGGATATGATTACACAGTATGGGGAAGGCCTGCAGGGACGAAGCTGGGGGAGAGAAAGTCTTGGCATTTCTATGCCCCGCTTGACCTCGGGATACTGTATTTACAAAAACATCTACGACACGCAACGCAACGGCACTCAAAACACCACCGCACCACCGACACCATATCTCACTTTCCAATGCGTCCACCACTCCTCCTCCGTCCACGCATCTCCATTCCCTTCGTCCCCTCCACCCTCCCCAAACTCCTCCCCCGCCTTTACTCCACCAGCACCCCTCCCCCTCCCTCCAAATCCAAACACGAATTCATATCCTCCTTCACCTTCCCCACCGCACACTCCAACGGCGTGATCCGCGTGATTTCACTCTGTCGACCCGCGGCCCGCAACGCCATCTCCGTACAACTGCTCCGCGAGCTGCGCGCCCACATCGACGACATCGCATCCGAGTATGACAGCGCGGGCAACGAGAAACGACCTTTGCCGCTCGATAGCACTGGGCAGGAGATAGGGCCTACACGAGCGCTGATCGTTGCGTCGGAGGTTGATAGCGTGTTTTGCGCGGGAGCGGATTTGAAAGAACGCGCAGGGTTTACGGCTGAGCAGTATGTTTGTCTACTCTCTCTTTTTTTTCCCTTCCTATTCAATTGACCTTATTTTCTTCGAATTATGTATTTGAACAATATCTAACGAAACTATACAATGAACAGAACACAAGCCTTCCTACAAAATCTCCGCGGCACATTCACTGCGCTCTCCTCCCTGCCTATCCCCACCATCAGCGCCATATCATCTGTCGCTTTGGGCGGCGGTCTCGAACTCGCCCTCTGCACACACATGCGCGTTCTCGCCTCCACCGCTGTCATTGGCCTTCCAGAAACAAAATTAGGTATTATCCCCGGTGCTGGGGGCACATACAGATTACCTGCTCTGATCGGCGTAGGACGGGCGAGGGATATGATACTCACGGGGAGGAGAGTCAGTGCAAGTGAGGCTTATTTCTTGGGTGTTGCGGATCGGTTGGTTAATATGGAGGTGGAAAAGGAAGGGGAGGAAAAAGAGGAGGGAGGATTGATGAGGAGAGCGAGAGAAGAGGTGTTGAGGGAAGCGGTTAGATTGGCGGGAGAGATTACGGAAGGAGGTCCGGTTGCGACGAGGAGTGCGTTGAAGGCAGTGGGGTGGGCGAGGGAGGAAGTTGAGAATGAGATGTATGGACGTGTTGTCGGGACTGAGGATAGGAATGAGGCTTTGGCTGCATTCAGAGAGAAGCGAAAACCAGTTTTCAAAGGAAGGTAAAGTGTTATGATGACTTATTGCATAGCTGATGTATCTTATGTGGAGACAGGCGGGTGGCATGCGGGCATATGCACTTTATAAGGCGTTTGGGTTTATATCTGATCATAGTCACCATAATCTTGTACTGGAAAAGGCATTGCATATGGATATGTGATTTACTAAGGTTACACAGATGCATTGAGGATGGGATTATCAAAAGATGCAATTCAAAGCAATTAAAATTTGATTCATTCATATCATTCATTCATCCCATCATTTCGCGCCCTCGCGCTTAATCATCATCGCCAATCATCTCATCACCTCATCATATAATACAATCCACAGTTTTTTCATCCTCTGTCCCCTAGTATGCCCCTATCTATCCTCTCCCCATATAGCATCACATCGTCTCTACTGCCTGTAAGCACCCTTTAAATCTTTCCTTTGACCTCCTCAGCCTTTCCTTTTGCCGCACCCTTCACTTCATTGGCTTTTCCCTTCGCTGCGCCCGAGAGCTCGGAGGCTTTGCCCTTGAGCTCGGCGGCTTTGCCCTTGGCTTCACCGCTGGATACGCCGGCGGCCTCTTTTACTTTCTGGGTTGCTGTTTCTGTTGAGGGAAGAAAAAGGTTAGTTCATGCTGTTTCGCTGGTATGGAGAAGGAAGGAGAGGGAGCAATAAGGAGATGAGAGAGTTTGGGAAGCAGAAGAAAATGGCTGTTGGTGAATGAAGGGTAGAGGGATACTTGGTGGATCTAGCACGAGAAGAAAGTAAACATACCACCAGCCTCAATTCCGCCAACAATCTTGTCAGCCACAGCTCGGTCCACGGTCTTAGCAGCATCCTTTACCGTCTCGGTAGCAGACTTCCTCGACACCAAAGAGGAGGAGAAAGGTCGGACTGCGGATGCAGTTGGACGGAAGGTGATGGTGCGGGATTGACGGAGGAGGGTTCTTGTGATTGGAGACATTTTTGTTGATGTTGATGTTGATGGAAGTCGTGGTGTATTTTTTTGTATTGTATTGTATTGTATGAAACAAGAAGAAAGAAGAGAAGAGAGAAGGGAGAAGGGAAAAGAGCTCAGAGATACTTAAGTACTTTATTTACGCTTTTCTCCTACATGCCTTTTCCGTCCATCTGCCCATTGAAAAGGCGGCAGGGAAGAAGGAGGAAGGCTGTGACGTCAGTGTCGTTCTAGCTTGGTGTTCATACAGTAGCTCCATAGCTTGGTGTTCATAGCTCCACCCTCCACCCTCCACCCCTCATTTCACATCAGCGATCCGGTTGTTTGTTCCGGAAGTTGTTTGATTATATAATATGATGTTACCTCGCCTTGTCGCTGCTTGCCACCAATTTCCTTTGTTCTTATGTAAGACTGTATTGAGGTTGAGGTTGATTCCCATACACCTGAAGATGGCATTTCCCTTGTCTGCGACTGTGCGTGCGGAACTGCCATGATGCCGGCGATACTCAAGCCTCTGAATGCACCAAGACTTATGTAGGGGGTGCTATGACACTCTTGCGCCCACCTACGGACTTATATCATTGATTACACGCTGAGCAGCAATGCCACTACCAGCGTTTTAATCCAAACAGCAAGCACAAGCAACACGCACAATATCTACATTGCCGATCACATATCCTGATTAAATACTACCCAAAGCTATACGAAAAAAGAATTTTTAATTGCCAAAGCAGCATTAACAAGAAACAAAATACCAAAGATCAATGAGACTACGACGCTAAAAATTGCTACAACAAATAAAACCACAATAGAAAAGCGATATGATGTTTCAATGAGCGCCTGGGAAATTCCATTTATTCCAACCACCACCTGCATTGCAGTAAGCGCCACTGTTACAAACGCGAAGAGTGTAATACCTGCTGCGGTATACTCTTGTAAATAAGTCATGTACTCCTGATGTGTGGTAAAATACTTCAACCCGCGGAACGAGAGCCTATATATATAGTTTAGGCGCGCGAGTCGAAGCTCACCGTACTGGAAGCGTTTGTTCATGTGGCTGGACGAAAAGTTACCGAGGAAGGCAGTGCGAAACTGCCTCCATGCCTTCCACTCGACCTTTTTGCTGATAAGGCCCAGCTCATGGGCCAGGGAGAGGTCGGACGTATACCGGATAAGCATCATATAGGAGTACAGGAAGCCAAGAACGTTGCTATAGAGGTCGGTATCAGGAAGGACGATGGTATTGATGAAGTTGTGGTTGAGGAAGCTGATGGTCAGTGGCTTGATGTAGATGATACGGTCAAACCAGACCAGATGGAGGTCGGACCGCTCAGAGAGGACTACTTCCCGGCAGAGGACTTTTTGATGATGAAGGGGATTGATATTATCTTTATTGCCGGCTGACCATAGGTGACTGTGGATGTCGTTGAGCTTCTGCTGTGAATACTCTTCCATATAACATATCCGAATGGCAGTAGCTTCGGTGCTAGTGTTAATAGGGTCGGTGTTCTGGAGTTCTAAATCGTCGATGATTTCATCATTTCTCGTAAAGGGAACAGCAATTCGCGCGGCCATTTCCAGCGAGTCGTAGTACGTACGATGATTTTTCTTGAACAGCTGCAAGTAAGAGATATGTTGCCAACCACAAGAATGATATAACCTCATCTATGTTACTAAGCATTTGACCGAATCACGAGTGAACATCTAAGTGTTAGACAGTTAGACATTCGGATGTGGCGCAAAATGAGGCTGAACATCTGCATATCGTAAAGGCGCAACGGGATCAACGTTTCCCATCAACTTCTCCCATCGACCGTGCACTACAGCAGACCATAACGCACTATCAACTTAACATCACAATACAGGACACGATACCGTCATGACATGCACTAAAGAGACTATCAAATCCAGTGGCCTAAACATCTGGTCCAGTGAGGCTGCGGATGGACCTGCACCCGTAGTGGAGTAAGCTAAGCTGGTTAGAAGTCACGTTAAGCTCTGCTAACACCACTTAGCATCATCGCGGTCCAAGGTCTCGGCTCTCACCCGTTTTACACATGGGTGAAGAAGGTGCTATCCCCGGATGCCACCAAAAGATCTAAGAGGGTTAAGGATAAAGTACAGTTTTGGAAGAGTAAGAAGGAACTAGACAAAGACAGGAAAGATGGCCCAACAGAGGTTATGTGGCCACGGGACTTGCTTGTGCCTATGTTCAAAGACGCACGAATCGCTACCTATAGCTACAAATCCGACTGGAAGGATCGCGCGGTTAAGACCAGCCTACGTCAGTGCGCTGAGCAGTTCCTGAATATTGTGTCCCAACACAGGCAGCAGACAAATGTGAGCTACAGTGTCAATAATGGTACAGCAGTAGTTGATCGATTTGATTGCTAAAAATAGACGTAGGAACAGAAACGACCACTCGTGCTTATTGGACATAGTCTTGGGTGTCTGGTTATTCAGCAGGTACACTCCAATCAAGCTGTGTATATACGTTAAGATATCACACTTACCAGTACAGTATAGGCGCTTGTGATTGCTATTCATCAACGAGAATTTACTAATCTACGTCTCTCCGTGGCAGGTATCATCTTTCTCGGTGCCCCTTTCCAGGGAAGCGAGATAGCAAATGTCGGCACACGGCTAGCTCAGCTCTCGGGTCTTGACTCGACAATATTAAAGTTATTAGAGAAAGATAGTGCCAATCTATATGCACTCTCACGGGACTTTTGGGGTAGTCATAGCGATTGGGATCTTGTTTGCTTCTACGAGATGGTGGAAGCCGAGTTTGGACCAATAAAGACACAGGTTTGTTTATGTACCTTTCTGCAGATCTCCCCTAGTTGACTGGATGTGTAGATTGTGAGCTCACAGTCCGCTACTCTTCTTGGAAAGCGGATGATCTCTCTTAACGCGGATCACTCTGGACTTAATAAGTTCAGCGGAGAGGATGACGAGAACTTTATACGCTTGCTGCCCGAGATTCAAAGAATAGTTAGAGATGGACCCTCGATTGTAGCTGACCGTCATCGCTCAAAAGGTATAAACCAAACCTATTTCAATATTAATAATACACTGATATAATTTATCTAGACGCCAGCGCTACAGGCCATGGAAATGTGCATTGGGTGGTGCCCCGCACTGTTAATCCTCTGTTCACTGGACGTGGTGAGCTGCTACGTCGAATACAGAAGGCTATATACAGTGATCATACTTCCTCTCCCGATACACAAAAGAGGTTCGTCATTACTGGCCTAGGCGGACAAGGGAAGAGCGAGATTTGTTTACAAGTTGCAAGTCACATGCGAGAAGAGTACGATATATTTATCCTTCTAATATTATTTTGATATTATTCTCTTAACTGATAATCTTAACTCATCATCATAGGTTCTGGGGGGTTTTCTGGGTTGATGTTGCCAAATCGTCTACTGCAGAGAGCGACTTTATCGCTATTGCAAAGTTGCTTGGATGCTCTGTCGAGAGTATTCCCGACGCTCTTCATGTTCTCGCAAATCTTCAACAAAGCTGGCTTCTGATTCTTGACAACGCCGATGATCCGGACTTCGATTACCAGATTTATTTCCCATCCGGGACTTATGGCGCGGTTCTCATGACATCTCGTATACCTGAATGCCAGAAGTATAGCCCAGAGCAATTCGAAGCATTAGAAGGTCTCGAAATAGAAGACTCAAAGGAGCTTCTCCTAAAAGCAGCACGTATCCCCAAAGAATCATGGTTATCTTATAATGATCAGGCTGAGATAGTTATTCAACTTCTAGGATCACATACGCTTGCGTTGATTCAAGCGGGTGCCTATATTGCCAATGGCTACTGCCACTTACACCAATATCCCGAGGTCTATCAACGGCAGCGGAAGCGGCTTATGCAGTTCCGGCCTAAGCAGGCTCAGTCGAGATATCACGATGTGTACACGACCTTCGAAGCATCAGCCGAGGTCCTAGAGCAGTCTGAAAGCGAAGCTGCAAAGGATGCTCTTTGTTTGCTTGCAATTCTATCAATGTTAGATTCTGCTGTTCTTCCTCTTGATATCTTTCAGAGTGCATGGGATGGTGGCAAAGAATTTCTCTACACAAGCAGTGAAGAGACAAATGAGATAGATGCTCTGTCTCGAAGTCACGTGTTGCGATTACCTAGCTTTGTAGTAGTCGAGGAGAATGAATGGGATTCTTTTCGTCTCAGTGAAGCCAGCTCTCAATTAGCATCACTTTCCTTGGTCATACGACGACAAAATGTAGATGGTTTACTAGGATTATCTATGCACCCATTAGCACATGCCTGGGCTAAAGATCGACAAGACCAGGAACAGCAAAGTATAGCTTGGATAACTACTGGGTGCATTGTTGCACTTTCTTCACAGAACTCTATAATATGGCGAACTCAAGAGAGGTATCTGTTACCGCATATACAGTCTTATCTGGATATCGAGATTTTGAAAACGCTTTTGTTTGGAGATAAATCTATTGTTGTTCCTATTCTTCTCCAATGTGGCTGGATATTGTTAGATATGCGACAGGATACAAGGCTTAGCTATCTTCTCGAAGATATATTTAATGGACTTGACAAGCACCCTGAAGAACCATCTAAAGAGTCCCTTCCGCTATATAACCTCCACGCAAGGAACTTGTTACATATAGGAAAGATTAAGACAGCTGTTGCACTGCTTGAGCAGGTAGTCAAGATCCAAGAGACTACACTGGCTGAGGATCACCCGGATCGGCTCTCATCACAACACGCACTCGCTGGTACGTACGAGGCAAATGGGCAGGTTAAAGAAGCTATTATACTGCTTAAGCAGGTAGTCAAGATCCAAGAGACTACACTGGCTGAGGATCACCCGGATCAGCTCTCATCACAACACGAACTCGCTCGTGCGTATCATACAAATGGGCAGGTTAAAGAAGCTGTTACACTACTTGAGCATATAGTTAAGATCCAAGAGACTACACTAGCTGAGGATCACCCAGATCGGCTTGTATCACAACACCAACTTGCTCGCGCGTATTATACAAATAGGCAGGTTAAAGAAGCTATTACACTACTTGAGTATATAATCAAGATCCGAGAGACTACACTAGCTGAGGATCACCCATATCGGCTCGCATCACAACATACACTCGCTGGTGCGTACCAGGCAAATGGGCAGGTTAAAGAAGCTGTTACACTACTTGAGCAGGTAGTCAAGATCCGAGAGACTATACAGGCTGAGGATCACCCAGATCGGCTTGCATCACAACACGCACTCGCTTGTGCGTATAAGGCAAATGGGCAGGTTAAAGAAGCTATTACACTACTTGAGCAGGTAGTCAAGATCCAAGAGACTACGCTGGTTGAGGATCACCCAAGTCGGCTCGTATCACAACATGAACTCGCTTGTGCGTATTATGCAAATAGGCAGGTTAAAGAAGCTGTTACACTACTTGAGTATGTAGTCAAGATCCAAGAGACTACGCTGGTTGAGGATCACCCAAGTCGGCTCGCATCACAATATGAACTCGCTTGTGCGTATCATGCAAATGGGCAGGTTAAAGAAGCTGTTACACTACTTGAGTATGTAGTCAAGATCCAAGAGAC